>BPLR01016765.1:0-65000 GCA_021605095.1 Caerostris extrusa
AGCAATACAAAAATTTTTCCTCAGATTTTCGCGCCAGCTCACTCTCAAGAAGTCGCAAGAATTAATTTCTGCGCAGAAAGCCATCTGAAACTCCGTGGGCATAATGGCCTCTTGGCCTGTCTGCAAGGATCCCTTGTCTCAGCTAGTGAAGACATTTGGATGCAACTCAGAGTCCTTAAAACCTTAAAAAGATATGAATAGAATGAAGATAAAGACACTTTACTCCTCTCTGCCTTCCTTGTATAGGCATAGGGCAAACTGAATCTTCCGTTTAAATGAAGGGAAGAAAATCTGGACTCATATTTCAGATATGTTAATCACTAATATGAATATAGGTTGAAATAATGATTTTCCAAATTTCTGTAAAAGGCAGAAAACTTCCAGCTCATTTTAAACCAGCTTACTTCTTTAATTCTGATACAAATATACTCCCCATTTAGCTAAAATATTTTTATAAAAGCATCTGGATAATAAACTGTAAAATTAAAGATATTCTTCCAACTTACCAAAAGAGAACTTTAGCAATTAATGTTTCATTTTTAGTTTTTATATGCAAATCAAAGAATTTAAAAAAAAAAAAAGAAAGATCTTAGAAAAAGATAAACTTAAACTTTAAAACTTTTTCATAAATCATCTTATACTCAAATTTAAGATAGTTGACAAGAACATTTGGACATTAAAGTATCTTAAAATACCTCTGAAATTTTACTTTTAATCCAAGATATTTTTTTCTTTGAAAACTAGCAAAAGATTAAATTATTTAAATACCTTGATCAAGTATATACTTAGTAGTTTTATCTCCTGTTTAAATGCCATTAAAAATGGCCCTTATTTGAAGTCCTTCAAAAAGGGCTGCTCTTTTTTTTCAGGTTTGTAGCTGATGAAAATGGAGAAAATCCTGAAGCTTCCTTCATGACAGCTCAATCCTTGTGCTTGAACAAAAAGCCAGAACCCTCTCCCTGCAGTTTCTTTTGAAATGCCTTTTTCAATGGGTCAGATATCGTGATGCTCCTCTTCTCTCCTTATGAAAGAACTCTTTCACTCTGAACTGATCTCTGTAAAGTTTTTGGAAAGACTTTAATTCTTCTTTTTTGCTTCAGCGCCAAAGCTCTGGCAACCAGCTTGGAGTTTCAGTTTTTTACTTTTGTCTTTAAAGTAACTTATAAACCAGATCAATTGTTATATAGTTTATACAATCTTTTTTTTTTTTTTTTCTTAAAGATGTTTGATTCTTTCTTTTAGTGAATTTCACTGAACTTTTAGTATGGCTTTATCGCGCTTAAAAAGAATTAAATTTTCAATCTGGTGCTCAAAGCTTAAGTGTGAAACTTCAATCCTCTTCTGTTCTTTTGTTCTTGGGTATACCCAGTGCAATCCTTGATCGCCAGAAAATATTGAATTATGTTTTAGCTCAGCCCAGCCTTGAATTTTCAGCGTCTGACTCCCCAGTGATTTTTGAATGCCTCAATTGACTGAAGTGTGAGTTTGTGGCTCCTAATTTGGAGCTTGGGGTTATGTCCGCAGCTTTCAAAATGTAGGCACCGTAAGGACAAAGAACTGAGAGTACATCTCATATCAGAGCAAATGCGTTGGGAAAAGCAGAAGAATAAAGCCCAAAAGAAGCTTAACGTTGAAGATATGCTTAGCCCTGTCTTGGAATCCCCTAACCCAAATCCTGATTTGCTCTGAGTCCTAGAAGATTTTAAAGCAAATTAAACCGCTGATCGCATGGGCTTTAGATCCGCAGTGCTTGATGATGTTGAAGCTTCAGATAGGGACCCATTGAGAACCAAAATAAATTTTAAACCCAAATCTTCTTTGTGTTTGACTGATCTAAAAATTTAAAAGACTTGTTTTCAAAGTTAGAAAGTCAAACTGCATTGATCCTTCCAAAGAGATGTTTTCATCAGCAATGCTTGAAATCCAGAGACAAAACCTCCATAAACCTGCATGCTTCAAAGAGACTCAGAAGGGAAGTGATTTCCTTAAACCTATAAAACTCACCTTATAGTTCGCTTGATGTGGTCAAAGTGAGATCTAATCAACTCCAAAGCTGAACTTTTTTAAGTAAATTTTTTGAAGAGTCAGTGATGAAACCAGCAGAATTAGTTTTTATATGTGAAGCTTTGAAATTTGATTTTCTCTCTTTTGTATTTTTTTTATATTTTTTTTTTATAGTAGCTTTGATAATTATAAATTTAGCAAATTCTACTAATATAAAAATACACTCAACCTACCTTTTTTTTTTAAAGATATAAATAGAAATAAATGGTGTAACTGGGAGACCATAAACCAGTACAGCAATATAATAAACTGAAAAGTTATTTTCCCAACATTTTACGCTAAAGATAAACCCAACAATAAACAAATTTTTAAAGATATATATAAACTTTTGCATTGAATTTTTCAAAAAAAAAAGAAACATTTAGAAGTGTTTGAAACATAATTAGCTCTTAAAGCTTGTTATGTGTGTGGACTTAGAAAAGTAAAATTATGCACAAAAAAAAGAAGTGTGACGTTAAAAAAGCAATAAAGGAGAATAAAGATTAAACTTGATAAACTTGCAGAACTTCCAGACTTGGGTGTTTTTTTTTTATGACCATCTTTTTTTTTTGAATTATATTAGTCTGCTTCTTTAGTAATCTTTACGTTGAATATTTTAAGAACTTTTATGGTTCAAGATAAACTACGATTGATGTTATGGCAGTTTGTTAATTTTTCTAAATTTTTTTCGCTAAGTATGATTTGATTCTTTTTATGAATTTACATAAATTCTACGAGTATAAACTTATCTAATTTTTATTTTTCAAATATATATGAATAAAATAAATTTGTAGGATCTCCATGTTATGTAATAGTGTAATAATTTAGAATATTTGATTTCCAGAATATTTGCTACCTAAAGATAATTGTGAATTTATTAATGAAATTTGAAGTTTTGTATTTAACCTCAAAATATTTAATTTTCACAAGATAAATATTTAGAAATGAATATTTTATTAAAACTTTTTAGAAGTTTCCTTTTGATATCTGAACCAGCAATGCAAATAAAAGAATATATGGTATAATATTGGCAAAATGTAACACAAAAATAATGAAAGATCCAAAAAAACAAAATATTAAAAGATGAATTAGTGCCAGTTTGTCTCAAGAGGTTACTCAAACCAGCAAATACTTCTGAGCAAAACTCAGCACTTGATCTCGTTGAGTGTATCTCTGGTTGCATTGGATCTGTGGAATTTATACAACAGATAAAGTGCTCGTGTTAAGGTCCTTCAAGCTCACATCTCTGTAATGGTGATGGTATGTTCTGCTAGGGTAGTCATGGCAGTTAGAACTGAACTCGGAGCGAGCGGCATGTCGTTGCGTGATGTTTTGGCATTGTTGGTGCGATCTTCAGATCTCCAACGCTTCTTTGGACTAACATCATCTTGAGTTTGTAACCCGTGACTTTTTAGCCATTATTTGTTTGATATATAACGAGCAGAATGGAGTGACAGCGACGAAGATCTCATTTAAAGTGAATCAACCACTTTTTGCTAGGTAACCGCCTGTTTCGTTCCTAAACACGCAGGTGGTTCAAAAGATTCTGCCTGAGCAACCGTCCACTTCAGAAGTCCATTTCCGCAAAGGATGTTTGATACTGGAAGATTTCCTCTGGAGGAGGGTGTGGCTTGTTGAACTAATAACCTGAATTGATATCAGAATCAGACCGTCAGATTACTGATTACGACAAATGGAACTTCTTGTCGAATCATTCTGCACCAGTAAATACTTCATCTTTCGATAGCCTCCCAATTTCCTCCATCAAAAGATATATTCAATTACTTTTCCTGTTGAAGCGTAGAAGAACAAGTTCGAAAAAGACTGAACCCGGCAGTAATGAGATTTCACAGTGATCATCATCGTACTGCAACTGTTCAGACTTGGTATCTTCGAAATCAAGAATATCAAGTGCATAAACCCTAAAACATCTATATAGAGCTGTTCTTAAAAAGTGCAATCTGAAAGACCTAAATGCTCAATCTGAATACAACCAAAATGGGTTAGATGGCGTTTCCAACTCCCTGAAAATCAGCTGGTAATTCAAGATTCTGTCTGACATCCTAGGACAAACTGAATAAAACCCTTAAAAGTAATATTAGAGTGAATTTATAAAGTAAATTGCATTCCTAATGCAAACGGATGTTAAAAATCACCAAATAAATATGACAAGATTAAAATTATTAAATTTGATAAATTACCTCGTAAAAATTCATTTATCATTCGAAATTAAAATATTATTTCCTTTTCTGAATTAGGCAACCGAATATTAAAGACGATTCTTTTTCGCCGTTCGAGTTTTAAAACATTCCCTCTTTTCACCCCAGCGAACTCGAATCGTATTTAATCTATTCATTTAGCATTCGAACCAATTAGCGATGCTGCCATGGCAAAATATTTTAATTCTAATTTTCACGCTCTCATTTCGAAGATGAAAGTCCCCCTAATTGAAACATAAATTAAATTTATTGGTGCGAAAAAGAAAACTCTTTTCAAAAATTTGCTGCAGCGCTTTTTAGGTATGTCGTGGAATATACGAGGCAGCAGACGATTAACTTGGACAAACGGAATAACCATTCATTGAGTTTTTCGCGAACGTCTCATTCATTTGCAGCCTCCAATTTATAGAAAGTTAAGAGTTAAAAATGCTTTCATATCGCAAATAAGTTTTTATTTTTCATTATATTATGCTCTGAATACGAGAGAGAAGAAGATATAAAACAAAAGAAATAAATCGTTTGCGTTTGAATTATTATTCTGATGCAGTATTGTTATTTTAATCGTTATCGTTTTTATCAAGTGTATTTTAGTTTGCGTTCTAAAATAATCTTTTAGAGAATAAATGTTAATTCTTTATTAATTTTTTAATTCATGTTAAAGAAATTTAAAGGAATCTTATTATTATCTCAACTATCATTCATATTTTAATTAAGAATATAAAAGCGAATAACTAATAACATAATTTCTAATAATTTAAAACATTAAGAATATACAGATTAATAAAATCTTTTTTATTTTTTTTTTTTTGTTCGAATAATATTTATAATTTGACTAAATAAACATACTACTTTTGCACATACATTAGCGTGGTATTTATTTATTTCATTTAATTTTGTTGCAATTATCATTGCACTAATTATAAACTTGCAAATAAATCGTTTGTGTTTGAAGTTATTATTCTGATGCAGTATTGTTATTTTAATCGTTATCGTTTTTATCAAATGTATTTTAGTTTGCGTTCTAAAATAGTCTTTTTAAAGAATAAACGTTGTTCGTTTGTTAATTTTTTATGCATTTTAAATGAATCGTTTTAATATTTTAACTATCATACATATTTTAATTAAGAATATAAAAAGCGAATAACTAATAACATAATTTCTAATAATTTAGTTCATAAGAATGCATATATTAATAAAATCCTTTTTATTTTTTGAGCGAATTATCCTCATATTTTGACTGAATAAACGTATTACTTTTTGCATATAATAAGCAGGGTATTTATTTTATTTTATTTTTTTGCAATTATCATAGATCAATAATAAATTTGCAAATTGCAAAAAAAAAATTAAATTAAATTTAATTTGCAAATTAATTAATTATATTTTTTTACAATTTTTTTTGTTTTCTCATTGTAGATTAATTTAAAGCTTCCAATCCATAGTTATTATTCGCATTAATTTAAATTCAAGAAATTTGATTTTTAATGTAAAACCGAGAGAAAAATTCCTTTTATTTTAATTCTGAGTGCTAGATTGATATTCAAGTTTTCAAATATAAGTACTACATTTTTTTAAATTATTAAAATCAAACTCAATAAATTATTCGATTATGAAAATTTGTTCTATATTTTTGAAATTTAATTGTAATAGTTTTGAATTGTAGGATTTTTTTAAATCAATATCTTTAACAATTGAACAATAGATTTCGTAAAATATCAAATATTTTTTTTTTTTAATTTAAAATATCAACGTAATTTTTTTTATTTTTCCATATAAATTAAAAATCGAAGTTATAATTTTTATACGTATTTATATTTGTTACCGAAATAATCGCTTATAACTTTATAATTTTCTTTTCTGCAAGTTTGGAATATATTCGAAAATCCCCATACCCTATCCTTCCAAAAATAAAAGCCAACGAGTACACTGCATTTCAAACTTTCATCATCATCAAACAACAACAACAAAAGTTATTTTCTCATTCGTTCTATACTTTTACCTGTTATTTTTTCAATTTCCGTTTGTGAAATTTATTGGTCCATTCTGTAGGTTTAAATATTCTGTGTATATTTCTTTTCTTTTTCTCTCTGTTGTTTTATTTCTGAAAGTTTCTAGAGGAGTCTTAACAATAAATATTTATTATTATTTATTTTTTTCCAGGATGAAAGAAATTTAATCAAAAAAATGAAAGCTCGAGCGATTGTTTATTCGAACGCATGGAAATAAGGGTGAGTTCTTTTTTTTTTTTTTTTTTTTGTTCTTTTTAGAATGTGATAGATATCGAATATTCATTTTTTTAAAGAAAACGTTGATGTCTGAATTTGTGGCAGGAAATGAATAATCCAGTTTTATAGGAAAATGTATTCAAAATTATTATTACTGTTATTATTATTTTATCTCTTCTAGAAGAAAGAGTCTGCTTTAACTCCAGTGTTTAAATATTATATTTATGATATTCAGAAAATCAAAACTATATAGTTACCGTTACTGGTTTAAATGCGTAACATATTCTTTGTGTTTTATGACATTTATAATACAACTCCATAGCAACAAGATCAATTGCATTAATTAATTCTTCTTGTTGTCAATTTGCTATACAATATTACAGTTGGGTTTTTTTCAGTTCCTACTATTAGTTCACACACACTCTCTCATATATATCTTGTTCAAATTTTCAATCGTTAATAAAATACTTTTTATTTATACTTTCATCCACTCAAGTTCAAATACATTTTTTTTTGAATTTGCAATGGATGACACTGGATGTTAAACAGTTTTTTCAAATATTATTTCATTAATTAAATTTAATTAATTAATTTTAGTCTTTTTAATTTTAAGTTGCATGTTTCTAATAATAGATGGCACCAGATGTGAGAGGAAAATTTCAACTTTATTTGTAAAGGAATTTCGTCAATATAATGACAAAAAAAAAGTAGGCATTGACTTAAAAAATGTTTTTTTTATATATAATATATTAAAAGTGGTTATAATTTGTTCGTGGCATTTGTTACACACCAGATAAATAAAAAATAAATAAAAAAATCCGATTTTTCATTGTTATAGTTTTAAATTTACAATACCATATTCTATGCGTTTTTATTATATAGCATGGAAATAAGGGTGAATTATTTATTTTTATAATATGATAGATATTGAATGCTTATATTTTTTAAAAAGTTGATGCCTGCATCTGAAGGAAATGAATAATCTAGTTTATAGGAAAATTTATTCAAAATTATTATTACTGTTACTATTATTTTATCTTTCCTAGAAGAGATGATTAACTTGTGTTTAAATATTATATTTAAATTATTCAGAAATTCAAAAACTACATAGTTATCGTTTACTGGCTTTCATAGTTGCAAATTTAATACATTAATTTCCCAGGTGGAATGTATTTTTAATTAAATTTGTAAAATGTTAGTATATATTTTTTTAATTAAAATGTTTAAACTTTGTCATTTAACTTGTTTGTCTGAGCTGTGAATATCTAAAAAGGCATATGTGTACACAATTTGTAATCTTAAATAAGACGACGTACAAAGTTATGACGTCAATTTTGTTTTGTCGATAATTCGCCATACAAAATTACAGTTTTTATTTAATTAAAAACAGGTTTTTGATATATTATTGGCTGTTATGGAAATTTGAACCTGAGGTTTGGCTATACACTAGATAAATAAATAATAAATTTTTAAAAAAGATTTATAATTTTAAATTTGCGATATCATATTCTCTATGAGTTTTTTTTATAATGTGCAATAGGTTACTATGACAACAAGATTTATTGATTGCAGAGTTATGCCATCAATTCTATTTTGTTGTTAATTCGCCGTATAAAATTATTCCTTCCATCTATTATTAAAATAACAAGAGGTTATATATTAGAGGCTGTTATAATTTGTCCGTGATGTTTGGTTACGCACCAGATTAACAAATAATTAATTAAAAAAAAAAAAGAGTTTTCATTGTTTTTGTTTAAATTTAACACATGTTTTGTGTTTTTAACGTTTTTAATGCATCGCTATGGCAACAATATGAATTGCATTAATTAATTCTTCTTTGTTATCAATTCGCTATACAATATTATAGTTTTTTTTAAATTAAAATGAGAGGTAATATGTTAGAGTCTATTATAATTTGATCGTGACGTTTGGTTACACACTAGATAAAAAAAATAATAAAATTTAAAAAAAAGAATATATAGTTTTAAATTTGCAATAACAGAATCTATACGTTTTTATTACTTGCCATATGTCAACTAGATTTATTGCTTGTAGAGTTATGCCATCGATTCTATTTCGTTGTTAATTCGCTATGTCATATAATAGAGGCTGTTATGATTTGTTTGTTTAACAAATAATAAATTAAAAAGAAGAGTTTTCATTGTTTTAGTTTTAAATTTTTTAACAGATTCTTTTTGTTTTTGACATTTATAATGCATTACCATGCAAACAATATGAATTGCATTAATTAATTCTTCTTTTGTTATCAAAACGATATTATAGTTTTTTTAAAGTAAAAATGATATGTTAGAGGCTATTATAATTGATCGTGACGTTTGGTTACACACTAGATAAAAAAATAATAAAATTTAAAAAAAAGAATATATAGTTTAAATTTGCAATTACGTTTTTTTTTGCCAATGTCAACTAGATTTCTTGTAGAGTTATTCGATTCTATTTCGTTGTTAATTCGCTATGTCATATAATAGAGGCTGTTATGATTTGTTTGTTTAACAAATAATAAATTAAAAAGAAGAGTTTTCATTGTTTTAGTTTTAAATTTTTTAACAGATTTTTTTTGTTTTTGACATTTGCAATGCATAAAATTCTTCGTTGTTGTATTCGCTATACAATATTACAGTTGTTTTTTTAAATTAAAAGTGGTAATATATTAGTTATAATTTGTTTGTGACGTTTGTTAAACACCAGATAAATAGATACTAAATTTTAAAAACCGGATTTTTATTGTTACAGTTTTTAAATTTACAATTGCATATTCTATGCATTTTTTTATCACTTACGATACGTTATCATGACAGCAAGATTTATTGCTTGCAGAGTTATGCCATCATTTCTATTTTGTTGTTAATTCGCTATGTAAAATAATAAATTACAAAGAACTGTTTTCATTGTTTTAGTTATGATTTTGTAACATATTCTTTGTGATTTTGACATTTACAGTGCATCATCATGACAACTTATGAATGTATGAATTGTATTAATTAGTTCTTTTGTGTTGTCAATTCGCTATACAACATTACAATTTATTTTAAATGAATGCATGTAATATATTAGTAGCTATGATTTTTTATGACGTTTCGTTATGCATTGTTACGTTTGGTTTTGTTATATCATATTCTATGCTGTTTTCTTCATTTGCAATGCGTTACTATGGCAACATTATTAATTGCGTAAATAATTATCTTTTGATATTAATACGCTACACAAATTTAGTTTTTATTTAACTAACAAAAAAAAAGATAAATAATTTTTTTAATGCTAAGATTTCAACTAACTGATCCATGTAGGTATTGAAAAATGTGTTAGAAAATTGCAAGATTAGTTCGCTCTTAAATTCTGTTAAATTATATTCCTCGAGATATAATTCTTCATTATCCGCATTATCTTTCATTCATTTACGGTGAAACAGAACATAAACCTTCCGTTGGTGGAAGACCGATACCGCTTTCTTCCCTTTTCGCCCTGTATCCCCCCACCGCCACCCTTAAACACTAATATGATTAAGATTTAAAGGCAGCCTAGTGAGAGGAAATTCACTTAACACTTTGCATTTCCTTGCAATTTAAATGCCCGCCGACAAATTCAATGGCGAATCTGCTAGGAGCTCCCGCGAGAAGTTTTCGGGTCAACAAGTTCGAATCCGCTTAACTCTGAGTGCGTGTCCTCTGCATGACAAATAGGATTAGGAGAAGGGTGAGATTGAACATCGGTGGACCGAATTAGAAACCGAATAATCCTTCTATTCAAGACAGTAACGCTTTTATTTTTTACCATGGATTTTTTCTCTGTACATTGGTACAATTTTATTTAATAGCTATTAATTAAAGAAAATTTGTCTACGCATCAGTTGTGAATAAATAACTTTGCATTGAGAATGTTGTTGCATGTTTTTATTTTGTAGGTTCGTTAAGATGGTTTGGTGAGTAGGGTTCTTTTTAGTGTTGATGCAGTTCTAAGAAATGTTCTCAAACATTCTGGAATTTTATTTTTAAGAATGAAAATTCACGTGGACAGACAAGTTATTTTCTAAGTTTTCGCTAAGCTTTTTAATAGCTATATATATATATATATATATATATATATATATATATATATATTATTCCTGCTTCCTTCTACGCACTACAAGAGCCTCCCCCCCCCCTTGTGTCGTTCAGGAGAAATGATCAGTAGGCCTGCAGACTCTCACCCAAGTGGAAGTACACCACAACCGACAAGTTATTTTCTGTCGCTGGGAAACGTTTAGTTTGTGAAATCTCATCCCAAAGCGGCCTAATGGTCAATTGGCTAGTGCTCTGGTCTTTGGTACCACAGACTTCAGGTTCGAATCCTGACGGTGACATGATTATTTGTTAGTGTTTCGGAATCCACGTTAAACTGTAGGTCCCGTCCAATTATCCTAAAGTTTGCCCGAAATGACTAAACCAAACCTCATCCCGAGAGGAAATGTATTTAACATAACCCTGTGTATTTGTTGGCCCACAAACTCTCACCCAGAGAAATTGTATATTTCGCTCATCCAATATGAATATTGTATCTGTATTTTTGGCTTAGAAGTGGAATCCTTCCATGAATTATTAATTATACATCTTCAAATGTGTTAAATATTGTATATCTCCAATTGTATGTGTGTGATAAAGCTGTGAATTCCCCAAAACTATGTCTCAACTCTCAACCTAACCACACGCAGTTACAATCCAGATGCACAACCCACAACACTATAATATAAAATTATGTATAAGACATTTTGCTTTTTAAGTTCATGTTCCAACAGAGTTTTTAAGCTAAGCACCTACTCTTGTAGAAAATATAAGTCGGTTTTGAGTTTTGATCCTGACGGAATAAGTTTAATACAACCCCACCTGCGGCAATTTTTCCGTGAAAAAACTAAATCGTAGACACCACAAAGTTCTTTCATTTTTGAACTTTGTTTTCAGACATAAGTTTTAAACTTTGTTATATATTTCTGCAAGATTTTATTTGTATTTTCTTTTCCGGTATTATACATTTTATAATTCCGAATACAAGGGCCTGAATGGCCGAGTGGCTAGTGCTCTGGTACTCGGTACTACTGGTTTCGGGTTAGAGTCCCGGCGGTGCCATGGTTGTTTGTAAGTGGTTCGGAATCCACTTTAAAAGTAGGTTCCGGTCTTAATAGGATCGTAGAGCGTTACGGGGGCATTGTTACTCCGCATCCGTATCTTCAAGTTACACACGTCCTCTGGGTAATGCAAAGTGAGTACGTCTGTACAGCGCTTGCCTTAAGGCATCCAAAGACCAAGCTGTCTTGTGTTTGCCAGCTGCATTAGAAAAAAAAAAAAAAAATAATAATTCCATTAATAATTAATAATTACAAAATTTTCAAGGATTTTAGAAACTTTATTGAATACAAATATTTTTTTTTTTGTTTATTTTTCGCAGAAATGTTGCTATAAAAAAATTTAAGTATTTTGCAGTTTACTCACAATGGAAAAAGCATTCTACCATTTTACCATTTGTTTTAAAATCAAAATCAAGTCGAAATCGGTGACGTCAAAGATTAAAAACTGGAAGTTATGCCAAGATATTACAAGATATTTCTATTGGATTTCAGAAATTTTCTTAAACTTGGTAAGAATTTTCGTTTACGTAATACTGCACTAATATTTAATTTTCAGTTAACGTCTTTTCTTTTACTACGATTATCAATATAATTTATGCATAATAATTACTCATTATTAAACCTTTGTTCATTTTCTTAATGACATTGATTGAAAAGAAAATATAATTAATGGGCTGGCTATCCATGAAATTTAGAATTGAATGTAAGAACAAAACACATAACAGCCATCTTAAAAATTAAAAATAAAAAAAAAATATGCAATTCCCAATGATTTTCTTTTCTTAAAAAAATCTCATTTTCACTTTGGAATAAAATTGTTTTTGCTTTCATCAGACGATTTTTTAGAACAATTTTAAATTGTTTATTAATTAATTAATTATATAAATATTAGCAGGTGAAAGAAATTTAAATACCCCCCCCAAAAAAAAAAAAAAAGGTTGAAAATGATCAGGCAAACGAAAAACTCCACTTGGCCAAAATAATTTTATAATTAAAAAAAAAAAAAAAAATTATAAACTTTATTTTATTTATTATTTTTAATTCTACTATAGGTATTAATTTCATCGTACCGTTGGTTTAAAAAACGGTTGAAACGATTTTACATGAGTGTTCTTTATGGAATCTTATTTTAAATTTCAGTAACAAAGTTCTAAATTGGAAAACTTTTATGATTTCTTAAACCCACAAAAATGTAACAATAATTCTTGAGCAAAAAAAAAAAAAAAACTTCAATGTTTCCCTTTTCTCCAACAATCACTTAACCGTATTCAAACATAATCTCCCAACACTCTTTCACGATGCTTTTATTAACTTTTATTGTTTGTGAAAGGGTCACAGCAAATTTAATTAACACATCTGCATATTTAGCCTGGCATTCGAGGGGGAGATTTTTGCCATAAAATCTTTTCTGCCATTTTTTCAGCACCTTTCCTTAACCTGCATCATTCTTTCTTCGTGCCATCATGGAGCTAATCTAATTAATAAAAACCGCCGCTTTTTAAAACTCCGAGAACCTTTCTGGTTAAAGAAGAGGTAAAAGGGGAAAATAAAAAAAATTGCCTTTTGGTACACAAATTTTTTTGTTTTTTTTTTTTGTTTCTTCTTTTTTTGGAGCTTTTGTTTTTAAACTTATTCCAAAAAAAAAAAAAAAATTATATGTTTTGCAAAAGCCTCATGATATTTATTATGATTTCTAGATCTTTTGTCACCTTTTGAATATAGAGTTTTGAGATTTTTTTAATACTTGTAATTTTTAATACAAATACAATGTTTAATATTTAAATTATTTTTCCATTTAATTTTTTCTGTGATGCATTAAATATTTAGTATATTTCAAACTGATTAGTGTATTTATACATGTATTGTAGTGGAGTGGGTAAGGGAGACCAGAGAGTAACTGGGTGTGGTTAGGTTGAGATATTTGAGGCACAGGTTGGAGAATTCGCAACTTTATTTATTCATGCCCAAATCCCACACATAAATAATCGGAGACATGTGATATTTAACTAGTTTAAAGACAGATAAGTATAGATTCATGAAAGGATTCCACTTCTAAGCCGAAACACATATATGCGCAGAGTGCGCGAAATATCTTGCTTTCTTTTATCTTATTCTAAAAAAATATACGTTGGCTTAAGGCTTTTCGGCAAAGCCAACATATAATTTTTTAATTATTTATTTCTATAAGATATTTATTAGATTTCTAGATCGTTTGTCACCTTTTGAATACCGGAATTTTTTTTTTTTAATATTTGAAATATTTTTTTAATTTAAATATTTATTAATAAAAAAATTTGTTAAAGAAATGTAAATAAATCAATAAAAAAAGTTGGCTTAAAATAATTCACACGATTTTACATGAGTCTTCTTTATAGAATATTATTTTATGTATCAGAAAACAAACTTTAAAACTGTAAAACATTTATGATTGCTTAATCCACACAAAGTAACCATATTTCTAAAGCAAAAAAAACCTTCAATGTTTCCCATTTTCTCCAACAAACACTTAACCGTATTCAAACATCATCTCCGAACACTCTTTCGCGATGCTTTTATTACCTTTTATTGTTTGTGAAGGGTCAGAGAAAATTTAATTAACACATCTGCATATTTGGCCTCGCTTTCCAGGAGAGATTTTTGCAATAAAATCTTCTCTGCCATTTTTTTTCATCACCTTTTCTTAATCTACATCATTTTTCTTCGTGCCATCATAGAGCTAATCTAATTAATAAAAACCACCGCGTTTAAAACTCCGAGACCTTTCTGGTATAAGGAAAAGGTAAAAGGGTAAAATAAAAAATTGCCTTTTGGAACACAACCTTTTTGTTGTCTCTTTTTTGGTTTTTGCTTACTTTTAAGCTATGGTATTTTTATTATTCTAAAAAAAAAAAATATGGAGCCACCACCAGCTTGCAAAAGGCCTTATGATATTTATTATAATTTCTAGATCTTGTGTCATCTTGTGAATATAGAGTTTTGAGTTTTTTAATACTTGCAATCTTTTTCAATTGTTTTTAATTTTTCTGTGATACATTAAATCTTTTCTATATTTCTAGCTGACTAGTGTATTTATATATGTATTGTAGTGATGTAGGTAACGGGCAACCATATTGTAACTATATGGTTGTGTTGAGATTTCTCCGCACAGGTTTGAGAACACACAACTTTTATTTGCACACTTACAAACACATTGACACACATAAAATTAGACACATATAATTATAGATTCGTGAAAGAATTTTACTTCTTGCAGAAACCCGATACTCGGCTAGGGACAGTGTGCGCGAAATATTCTTCCTCTTCCAGTTGAAGTTCCGACGGTGTCGTGGATATTTGTTGTGGTTCGGTAGCCACTTTGACCGTAGGTCCTGGTCTCATAGGGCTTTCACGAGCTTCATGGAGCCAAGTCAGACTTCTACCTACGAGTGCTCCATTACAAACTTCCCCTTTCTTCCATCCATGAGTAGATTTTTCATTGGATGTCAGTCCCGTCACTTCAGGTGGTGTAGAAGTAGTAGTAATAACAGCAATCTTGCGAAAATGTAATATTATATATATATCTACGCGATATATATATATGAAAATTTGCATATTGCTATCCCATGATTTGTCACTTCAGTGTATATATATACACACAATTCCAAACGATTTTCTTTTCTTGAAATAACTCGTTTTTACTTTGAAATAAAAATCGTATTTCCTTTTACCAGGCAATTTTTTAGAACAATTTTACATTAACTAATTACATAATTATTATCACGTGAAATAAATTTAAATCAGCATTTTATTATAAATAAGCTCGTGAAAAAATTTAAATGAACCAATAAGAAACGTTGAAAGTGATCAAGAAAAACAAAATACCCCGCTTTCCCCGAACAATATCCATAATTTTATTGATAAAAAAAAAAAGTTCAAATTTTATTGTTTTCTTTATTCTGTAATAGGTTTTTATTTCACTGTAGAGTTCGTTTAAAAATAATTCAAACGATTTTATATTTTATGTATCAGAAAACAACGTTTCAAATTGCATAACTTTTATGATTGTAAACCCCCACAAAGTAACCATAATTCTAAAGCAAAAAAAAAGCTTCAGTGTTTCCCTTCTCCTCCACCAATCACTTAACAGTATTCCAACATCATCTCCAAACACTCTTTCATAATGCTTTATTACCTTTTTATTGTTTGTGGAGGGTCACAGCAAATTTAATTAACACATCTGCATATTCGGCCTCTCTTTCAAGGAGAGATTTTTACTATAAAATCTTTCTGCCATTTTTTTTCAGCACCTTTTCTTAATCTACATTATTCTTTCTTCGTGCCATCATAGAGCTAATCTAATTAATAAAAACCACCGCGTTTAAAACTCGAGAACCTTCTGGTTAAAGAAAAGGTAAAATAAAAAAAAAATTGCCTTTTGGTACACAATCTTTTTTTTTTTTTTTTTTTTTTTTTTTTCGCTTCCTTTTAAGTTATGGAGCTTTTATTATTTTTTTTCTACGTTATTCTAAAAAAATTATGTGTCGGCTTGCACAAAATGCCTTATAATATTTATTATGATTACTAGATCTTTTGTCACCTTAATTGAATATCGAGTTTTGAGTTCTTTTAATATTTGCAATATTCTTTAATTGTTTTTTCACTTTTAATTTTTCTGTGATGCATTAAATTTTTACTATATTTCAAACTGAATTAGTGTATTTGTATATGTATTGCAGTGGTGTGGGCAAACGCAACCAGTTTGTAAGTTGTGGTTGGTTTCGTTTGGTTTGTCGCTCTACGGTCATTTTTTTTTTTTTGCACACGTTGGGCTAATTAAACCGAGAACTACATGGAACATGGATTCCCAGCCAATAACAAACATCCATGCCACCGCCAGGATTCGAACCCGATTCCTGTGGTACCAAAGGCGAAAACGCTAGCCAATTGGTCATCAGAATTGAATTGACTCCTTTAATTTAATAATAATTTCTAATATTTTGGAAAAATAAAAATTGTACTGTGCAGTTTGGTCAACCAGATTGTAACTGGGTGTGGTTGGATTGAGATACTTTGAGGCACAAGTTTGAGAACTGACAGTTTTATTGACACACGCACAAGCATTATATACATACAATTACAGACACATAATATTTAACACATTTAAAGACATATAATTATAGATTCGTGGAAGATTCCACTTCTAACTCGAAAACCCAATACTCGGTTAGGCGCAGGGTGAGGGTCTGTAGGCCAACTGACCATTTCTCCTGAGTGTCGTAGAGGGTCGCTCCTGACAGTGCATAGGAGGAAGCATGTTTACAGCATTTATATGTATTATAATTAGTAGTTATATTTTAAATTTATTCGACATGAAGAAGTAAATATTTTCGGAATATGAAACGTTAACTCTTTCGTATGGATAAAAGGACATTTTCGGCGCACAATCAACACTGCACGTACTTTTCATTTAGGGTATAATATAACATCTCTATTAAACTTTATATAATGTGTAAGGACAGCAAATATTAGGGAGAATCTTCAGAATACTTCACAACTAAATTTATACAATGAATTAAACATGGAGACACCCCACAAAGAATTCATACGCGTACAGCATCCACACACAACTCCATCAATCCCGAAATAATAACGCATCCCAAGAAAGCCAACCTTTCATCCTCATTCGCGCAGAAAATAGCTCACGTACCCAAACCCTTATCGTCCACGCATCGCCGCCCCTGAATAATTCTTTACCGGGGCGCTTTAAATCACGGCTTTGCTTCTCAAATCCTTCGACACTTTAACAATCCAATGAATAATTTAAGAAGTGCGCCCGCGTTGCGGGCTTAAAGAGCGCCATAAACACAAACACGGGCGCACACGCCGAAATCGTTAAACAAGACCGGCGTAAATGCGGGCCCTACGGTTTGTATAATTTAATCGCAAGTGGGGCATTTAGAATGCACATTAATTTATTTTTGAATGCCCCCTGTTTGTATAATTGCTGCCATTATTGGGGCGTGCCTTGGCGAAGGTGTTTGGCGCAGTATTTAGAGCCGCTAATGGATAAGACATTAAGAAAAATAAATTATTTACTACAGTGTGGAAACCAAAATAAACTAATGTCTTTCTGTGATCGCCCATTAATAGCTAATAGTTGCGATTGGAATAAATAAACATTTTCAATTGATAAGGAACAGATTGCACCAATAAAAGATATAAAAAAAGAAGACAAATGACGGTATTATAAATTTTTTAATCAGTTTTTCTCCATTTAATGACTGTTTAGACAACAAAAATCACTGATTTCTCGAAAATTAATAGTAAACAAACCAATTTATGAATAATTCTATAATAAATTCTGGAATGCGCAGATTTCAGTTTTCAACGCAAAGATTACATTTTCTAGACAATCAACCCGCAGAACCAATAAAAACGAGTTTCATTATAATATAACATTACCGACGCCATTTGTTTGCAGAACGCGGTGATCATTAAAAATAGTCGTGAGATAAGGGCTTTTAGAATGTCACTACTGCCAGGTTTAAAATTTCTTTGCAGAAAGTGGATTTATAAATTCAGATAAACTTATAGATTATAAACTTATAAATAAACAAATTTAAAATGAATTAAACATCGATACCACACAAATGATTCATACACGGACAGCCATCGTCAGAATTCGAACCTGAAATATGTGATGCTAAGGGAAAGAGCTCTAGCCAATTAGCCATCAAGCTACTAGATTCGTGGAAGGACTCCATTTCTAAGCCGAAAACCCGATACTAGGCTACGCACAGGGTGTACGAAATATTCCTCTTCCGATGAGAGTCTGCAGGATAACTAACCATTTTTCCCGAGCGCCACAGGGGGCGTTCCTGCTAATGCGTAGGAGGAAGCATGGTTACAGCATTTATATTTATTATTATTATTTATATTTATATTTATTAGAGTAAAGAGTAAACATTTTTAAAATGTGAAAACATTAACCTTTTTGGATGCATAACAGGAAATTTTCGAGCACAATCACCACTGCACGTATTTTCATTTAGTGTACAATATAACAACTCTATGAAAGGTTGTATAATGTTTAAGGACAGCAAATATTACGGAGAATCTTCAGACTACTTCACAACTAAATTTATACAATGAATTAAACATGGAGACACCCCACAAAGAATTCATACGCGGACAGCCTCCACACACAACTCCATCAATCCCAAAATAATAACGCATCCGAGGAAAGCCAACCTTTCATCCTCGTTCGCGCAGAAAACAGCGCACGTACCCAAAACCCTTATCGTCCACGCACCGCCGCCCCTGAATAATTCTTTACCGGGGCGCGCTAAATCACGGCTTTGCTTCTCAAATCCTTCGACACTTTAACAATCCAATGAATAATTTAAGAAGTGCGCCCGGCGTTGCGGGCTTAAAAGGCGCCATAAACACAAACACAGGGGCGCACACGCCGAAATCGTTAAACAGGGCCGGCGTAAATGCGTGCCCTACGGTTTGTATAATTTAATCGCGAGTGGGGCATTTAGAATGCACATTAATTTATTTTCGAATGCCCCCTGTTTGTATAATTGCTGCCATTATTTGGGCGGAGGGCCTTGGCGAAGGTGCTTGGCGAAGAATTTGGAACCGCTAATGGATAAGACATTAAAAAAATAAATTATTTACTACAGTGTGGAAACCAAAATAAACTAATGTCTTTCTGAAATCGCCCATTAATAGCTAATAGTTGCGATTGGAATAAATAAAACATTTTCAATTGATAAGGAACAGATTACACCAATAAAAGATATATAATAAAAGAAGACAAATTACGGTATTATTCATTTTTTAATCCGTTTTTCTCCATTTAATGACTGTTTACACAAGCAAATATTAATGCTTATTCGAAAATTAATAGTAAATACACCAGTTTATTGAATAATCACATAAGTATATTCTGGAATGCGCTGATTACAGATTCCGACGGCAAGATTATATTTTCTAGTCACTGAATCCGCAAAACCAATAAAATGGAGTTTTGTTATAAACTGATGTTACCAATACCATTAGCTTGCTGAATGCAATGAGCAGTAAAAATACCCGTGAGAAAAGGGCTTTTGGAAAGTCGTTACTGTAAGGGATGAAACTTCTTTGTAGAAAATGGATTTCTTAATTTAAATAAATTAATAAACCGGCAACTTTCTGTTCACTATGCCATAAAATTGAAAATGCAAAATTTCTAAAATAATACTTACTAATACTCCTAAAATAATACTTAATAATTATTAATAGAAAGTGAATTTGTATATTCACTTTATATTTAAAAACAACAGCAAAAAAAAACCTGGAAGACATAATATTGACGTGACATTGACGATAAATAAAATAATAATAAAAAAAAAAATCCCAAAACTGATAATGTCTCTCACTGTAAAATATCAATACATTCCATTCATTGCCTAATATATTTCAGATATTTCACTTTCCAGTACCGATTCTTTAAAACAAAACAAAACACAGAATTCCGAAAGAAAATTATCTTCAGACAAATTCCTTTATAAAAAGTTTTGTTTCGTCACATTACATCCGATTATCGACCCAATAACACAAGAAAAATAAAAATAATAAAAATAAAATAAAAAACGCGCAACTTATCACCGATTTTTGCTTTCCACTTTCCCATTTCCAGGATTACGATATTCTCTACACCCCACCACCCTTTCTTTACGAAAATTCCTCTCGTCCCCCAGCTTAATCCACTTTGAAAACATAAAAACGTCGACAGACATCACCGACGATAGATGTGCCGTCTCCTTTTTTTTTTTAAAAAAACGATATCGATTCAGCGATGCACGCTGGAGAGTATCGATAATCAGTAACTTCCCTATCGATTCGCGTGCACTCCATCACTTTTGCTTTTGTAAAAGCGTGCCTCGCGTACGAGTTAATGGCGAGTTCGGTAGGACGGTCGTTTTCAAGACCTGTTTGTTCCTTCGCAGTCAAAGAACCCGAGCCACTGGAGAACTTTGACCTGTGAGTAGAATGTTAGACACCGTACAAGGTGTGTAAAACGTAAACGAAAGTGATTCTTCAAGGTTATGTGTGAGGAGCTGGCAAAATTTAAATGATGTTCTCAACAATTGAAGCAGGACTATCTTGAAGACAAAAAGTGGTTGGAATAAGTAATGTTAATAAGTTTGAGATATAGTCCACTGTGATTTTTTTTTTTTCTCTACGGTCAGATACAATAGATATATTTGCGCAATTAACCTGCAAAACTCTAAAAATAAAAACGAAATAAATAAATTTAAACGAATTAAAAAAAAAAAAAATTAAATCATTAAAAAATATTTATTTTACGAACGCGATATTTGTTTGGGCAAAACTATTATTTTAAAATCAAAGTTAATTTTTTCTTATAATTTCGACAGTTAATTTCTGATTATATGGATGCACAAAGCTGGCCGCATGTGTACCGCGGGTTGGCGAGATCTGACCAATACCAAATCCAAGAACCCGTGTGGTCTCATGAAAGGAGGGACTGCTTCTGTTGTGATGGAGAACCCTTAGGTAGAAGTCTGACTTCGTTGCATGACACTGAAGAAGGAGGGCAATGCCTTCCGGGAGGATTATCTAGCATTTGCATATGGTATGGAAGAAAAACCCGGAAAACTCCTATCAGGTAATCCTGCTAACAGGAAAAAATGCTGAACATCGCAAACGCCGTCATATCTCCTCCTTTTTGTAACAGAATATACAACAATGTCGCCAGCGGATTGAACCTCAGCCTAATGATCACCAGCGGGCGCATTGCCACTGAACCACGAGTCGAGCACACAATTTTTAAATACCTTTAAGTTAAATAATAATTAATATTTTCCATCTTAAAAACAATTTTTATACATAATATTCATTAACCTATTAATAAATTATATATATTACGTACTACACTGAAGTGACAAAAGTCATGGGATAGCAATATGCAAATTTTCAGATGGCAGTAGCATCGCGTAGAACGGGTATAAATGCGCAGTGCTTTCGCAGAGCTTTCATTTCTGTTCAAGTTATTCATGTGAAGAGGTTTTGACGTGATGATGACCGCACGACGGGAATTAGCAGACTTTGAACGCGGAATGTTAGTTGGAGCTAGACGCATGGGTCATGCCATTTCGGAAATCGTTAGGGAATTCAACATTCCCAGATCCACTGTGTCAAGAGTGTGCCGAGAGTATGAAATTTCAGGCATAACATCCCACCATGGACAGCGCAGTGGTCGACCGCCTGCACTTAACGACCGAGACCGGAGACGTCTGCAAAGAGTCGTAAATTCTAACAGACAAGCAACACTGCGTCAAATAACCGCAGAAATCAATGTGGGACGTACAAAGGACTTGTCTGTTAGAACTGTGCGGAGAAATTTGGCTTTCTTGGGCTATTCCAGCAGAAGACCGACTCGGGTGCCTTTACTGACAGAACGACATCGCTTGCAGCGACTCTCGTGGGCACGTGAGCATATCGGTTGGTCCCTAGATGAATGGAAAACCGTGGCCTGGTCCGATGATTCACGATTTCAGTTGGTAAGAGCTGATGGTAGGGTTCGAGTGTGGCGCAGACCCACGAAGCCATGGACCCAAACTGTCAGCAAGGCACTGTTCAAGCTGATGGTGGCTCCGTAATGGTGTGGGGCTGTTTTTTCATGGCATGGACTTGGTCCTCTGGTGCGACTGGACCGAACATTGACTGGAAAATGTTTATGTTCAGCTACTTGGAGATCACTTGCAGCCATTCATGGACTTCATGTACCCAAACAACGATGGGATTTTATGGATGACAATGCGCATGTCACCGGGCCAGAACTGTTCGCGATTGGTTTGAAGAACGTTCTGGACAATTCCAACGAATGATCTGGCCACCTAGATCGCCCGTCATGAATCCCATCGAGCATTTATGGGACATCATCGAGACGTCTGTTCGTGCCCAAATCCTGCACCATCAACGCTTTCACAATTATGGACGTCTATCGAGACAGCATGGCTCAATATTCCTGCAGAAGACTTCCAACGACTTTGTTGAGTCCATGCCACGTCGAGTTGCTGCACTTCGCCGGGCGAAAGGAGGGCCGACACGATATTAAGAGGTATCCCATGACTTTTGTCACTTCAGTGTATATAATACAAATGTTGAGATAAGCTGTTTTGAGATACAGGAGGTACATATTTTATAACTAACACATTTATTTACACGCACATACAATTAATTAATATTTAACATACTTTAACATAAAAAAAATAAAAAAAAAAATAAAAAAAGAGATAAAATAATTAGAGTTGTGTATATATATATATATATATATTTGTTGTTTTTTTCTAATTATTTCTGCTAAAAATGTGTTAACACTTTTTGTGTTTAACTTGCTTGAAAAAGTACTAATGCGGTTCTTTCTTTCTTGCCATATAAACAATTTGAAATACTTAATTAACATATCTTTATTATGTATTTTTTTTTTTTTATTTATTTTTTATTTTGCACAAAATTTATTTTACTGGATTAAGATAAAAATTGCTGATAACATACCCCATTCTCTAGCTTTTTCGCCGAGTTTCACTATTTGTTCGCCGTGAATGAAGAAACAAATGCAGAATCTACCGTGCAGGTCACTTTTATCTTCTATGCGATAAGCGGCAGATAAGATCTAAAATGCGGCTAATCTCCTATAAAATGCAGTTGAAGTTGAGTTGGCAGCTATGAAGGAGTAATACTACTTCTAAATTAAGAAACAACATTGAAAAATACAGGTCTCACATAACGCCATCATCTAACAGATCACTCCCTATTTCTTATTGTCACGAAATCATTAAACAATAATAATAAAAGTACAGTGACCGCTCTTTTGACAGAAAATTAAAAAGAAGACATTTAACCAGATACTCTATAAAGCAGAACAATAAGCAGCCGTAGAGTTCCCAATCTATAAAGCGGTAACTACAAATGTATTAATGGATTCAGTTTTTAGCTATGCTACGACTATGGCAGCAAGTGAGGAAATATAATGTTTTTAATAGAGATTTATTAGACAACTGAAATTCTAAATTATGATTATAAAGACGTTGTTTACTAATTTAAACAATTAAATAAAAAATTGGTATGCTTAGCAGATATTTTTTTTATTGTTTATTTTACTTTTTAGTCTTCAAATAAAAAACAAACACAAAAACAAAAAGTATTAAACTATTTTTATAAAAATGCCACGAGTAGAGGGGCCTTGGTTTATTATATTTATTTATTTATTACTTTTTGCTAGACATGGTCAAAAATAAATATTATTTGAGACTATATTTGCTTTTACTGATTTTATTTTTTTTCTGTTATAGTTATTTTTATTGCACGTGTTTGATATATATTTTATTTACATCTCCGAAGAATTTCAAATCTATAATCAAATCTTAGCTTAAAATGATTGTATAAAGCTCTGTATTAATTTAATGAATTATACATTCTGTAAAAATTATATCTACCTAACATTAATAAGTTTTTTATAAAAAAAAAATAAAAAGGTTACTTACTTATTGAAAAATAAATGCTGTAACCCTGCTTTCTACTACAAGAGCAAAAATATTTCTCCTGTGGCGTTCAGGAGAACTACTCAGTTAGGTTACAGACTGTCACTCGCAGAGAAAGTATATTTGGCGCACCCTGCGCGTAGCCAAATATCGAATTTAGGGTTCAGAAATGGAGCCCTTCCAAGAATTCTATAATTATCTGTATTTAAATGTGTTTAAATAGTGTCTGTCTCTAATTGTATGTGTGTGGTGTTCGTGCGTGTGTCAACAAAGCTGTGAGATTTCAAACAGACATTGAATTTATGTTGGGATAGGGTTATCAGTACTACGCCCAACGCTCTACAGCCATATTAGACCGGAGATCTACAGTTTAATGTGAATTTTCTGCGTGTTCAATATCTAGAAAATACAATCTTTGCGTTGGAATCTGTATTCGGCGCTTTCCAGAATTTGCTTATTTGATTATACAATAAATTGGGTTATTTACTATTAATTTTCGAATAAACAGTAATATTTGCCTGTGTAAACAGTCATTAAATGGGGAAAAACGGATTAAAAAATGAATAATACCGTAATTCGTCTGCTTATTTTTTTTATCTCTTTTATTGGTTTGAGTTGTTCCTTATCAATTGAAAATATTTGTTTATTTCAATCGCAACTATTAGCTATTAATGGGCGATCACAGAAAGACATTAGTTTATTTTGGTTTCCACACTGTAGTAAATAATTTATTTTTCTTAATGTCTTATCCATTAGCGGCTCCAAATTCTCCGCCAAGCACCTTCGCCAAGGCACGCCTCAATAATGGCAGCAATTATACAAACAGGGAGGCATTCGAAAATAAATTAATGTGCATTCTAAATGCCCCACTTGCGATTAAATTATACAAACCGTAGGGCCCGCATTTACGCCGGCCCTGTTTAACGATTTCGGCGTGTGCGCCCGTGTTTGTGTTTATGGCGCCTTTTAAGCCCGCAACGCGGGGCGCACTTCTTAAATTATTCATTGGATTGTTAAAGTGTCGAAGGATTTGAGAAGCAGAGCCCTGATTTAACGCGCCCCGGTAAAGAATTATTCAGGGGCGGCGGTGCGTGGACGATAAGGGTTTTGGGTACGTGCGCTATTTTCTGCGCGAACGAGGATGAAAGGTTGGCTTTTCTCGGATGCGTTATTATTTTGGGATTGATGGAGTTTGTGTGGATGCTGTCCGCGTATGAATTCTTTGTGGGGTGTCTCCATGTTTAATTCATTGTATAAATTTAGTTGTGAAATGTCTGAAGATTCTCCCTAATATTTGCTGTCCTTAAACATTATATGAGGTCGTTATATTGTACACTAAATGAAAATACGTGCAGTGGTGATCGTACTGCGAAGATTTCCTGTTATCCATCCGAAAGTGTTAATGTTTCATATTCCGAAAATGTCATCTCCAATAAATATAAATTCTTCATTTGTTATAAATATAAAATATAAATGGTAATAGTAATAATATGTATACATTTTGTTACCAGCCTTTTGTTTCGCCTACGCTTTGGCATGAGCTCCTCCATGTGGCGCTCAGGAGAAATGGTCAATTGGCCTAAAGAGAGGAAATATCTTTCGCACATCCTACACGTACTTGAGTATCGGGGTCTTGGTATGGAATCTTTTCACGATGCAGCTTACATCTGTATGAATTTTATAATTTTTCCCCCAGATATTTGCAGTTGCTTTGATTTTCTGGGTGCTTGAAATTGATGTATAACTGTGCTCCCTCCTACACACTGGCAAGAGCGTGCCCTGTAGCGTTCAGTAGAAATGGTCAGTAGCCTCGAGACTTTCACCTGAGAGGAAATATATTAAACACAACTCTGCGTATTAGTTGACCTATAGACTCTCACCCAGGCAGGAAATTTATTTCGCGTAGCCTAGTATCGGATTTTCGGCTTTGAAGTGGTGTCCTTCCTCGAATTTATAATTATCTGTCATTAAATGTGTTAAATATTGTATGTCTCTAAATTCGATTACACACACACACGCACGCACACATATATATATATATTATATAAAAATCATCAATTATTTTTTAATTATTATATAAAACAATTACAGTATTATTATATTACAATCATTACACGATTAATTAAAACAATATCAAAACGTTACTTAATTTTCAAACTTCTGACTCTGTGCAGACGTCGACCCTACCAGTACAAAACTCTTTTTTCTTTTTAACTAACTTCTATGCTCATAGCATTATTTATGGAACGATCTTGCAATTTACTAACCAAAAGCATTATAAATTGCATTTTTATACGTGTATTATTTAGTTAATAGTGAATAGATATTCACTGTTTAAAAAAATAATTTGAAATTGTTATGGTTTCAACGGAAAAGGGTACCCCATCCCATTCCGTAAATCTTTTCGATAAAATAGCTTCAATGCTATTTCCGAGGTAGCTTATTACAGAAAATTTTCTAATTTATCATTGGTTGTTTAATATCACCTTTCTGTTGCAAAATTCTAAGATCTAATAATTTTCCTTTTACATAAGATTAAGATAAGAGAACTTTTGTTATTTATTCTTCTTAGCACCAATCACAAATACTTTAATAAAATTCAAAATTAATAAACCAAATGATAACATTTATTATTATTATTATTACCGGTAAAGAACTTCAAACATGAAAGAAAGAGACCCCCTTTTAACATGCACACGAACAAAATAATTGAATCTTAAAGCAGAAATATCTATTGACCCGAAACTGTAGTATTTGCTGCAACAGAAAAGAGCATCTCCAAACCTCAATCCAATTATACCTTTCTTGGGATTATAAAAGAAAACGGTTGCGCATTTCTGCGAACAAGAAGAAATAAAAACGTTCGATTTCGGGCATACCCTCACCCCACCGTCAAACAGAATAAACGCTCATTACACGTGGGCCCGTTAGTCAAAGAACCGAGGGCGAATGTAAATTAACTTTGGGGGGGCATTCCTCGAATCTTTTTGGCGACAGCCGACTCTCTGCCGATTGCTGTTGATGTTGTTGTTGCTTTTAATTACTTTGTTGGAAAATAATGAGGCAGACCGCGGGGAGGTGAGGTATTCGTTTATTTGTTTGGCTTTGATGGGGACGGGGGTTGGTTTGATTTGGAATTTGGAATTCGATCGCTGTTTTCTGTGTGGTTTTTGGGCCGCAGCAAAAAAAAAGTTGCTGAGTTATTAAAATGACATTTTCTTCTGGAGCTCATTTGCATTGGTATATTTCTATTATTTCGTATATATATTATTTAAAAATCATTAATTATTATTTACTTATTATTAGCCGATTATTTAAAAAAATAAAAAAAAAAAAAACGTTATTTAACTTTATAAAATTTAGACTTGATGCAGACGTCACTCCTACCAGCTCAAAACTCTCTTTTTTAACTGACTTCTATATTCATACTAATAATTAGGAGAAGCCTCATAATAAAAGCGCTGATTTTACGATTTACTAGCCAAAGGCATCAGAAATTGCATTTTTATGCACATTTCATTTAGTAAAATAATGAATAGTTATTTATTGCCAAAAATAATATTAGTAATTTAAAATGGTTATTCTGTTTTTTAAACATCGTGGGTTGATCGGAAAAGGGTACCCATTCCATAAATCTTTTTTTGTAGATTTGATTTAACTTGGTTTGTCGCTCTATTGTCATTTTATGCACACTTTTGACTAATTAGATTTGGAGTTTTGTATTCGATAGGTGTTTTCTGTGCGGTTTTCTTGCGCTGCAAAAAATTACTGAGTTATTAAAATTGCGTTTTATTCGGGAGTTTGTGTGGATTGATAAAGTTCTGTCAATTTGATTATAAATATATTATTTAAAAATCATTATTATTTAATTGTTATTGGCCGATTATTTAAAAACAATAATTAAAAACATTATTTAACTATTTATCGAAATTCAGATTCAGTGCAGCCGTCGCTCCTACCAGTGGAAAACTATCTCTTTTTTTTAACTGACTTGTATATTAACAACATTTATGAAAAATGCCCTCGAAAAAAAAAAAAAAAAAAAAAACTCTGTTGTTATAGTTTACTAGGCAAAGGCATCAGAAATATTTTTTTTTCTTTTTTTTTACACACATTTCATTTAGTAAATTAATGAACAGTTATTCATTGCCAAAAATTAATTTAAAATGGCTATTCGGTTTTTTAAACAATGTAGGTTCAACGGAAAAGGTTACCAATCCCATAAACCTTTTTTCCAGTGCTAATTTCGAAGGTAGTTTACTAGAGAAAATTTTCTAATTTCTAATTTATCATCTTTCAGTTGCAATTTTCAAGATCTTAATGAATGAATTGTAAATCAAAAATTGTTTTTCTTTTACATAAATAAACTTTTTTTTATTTAAACTTTTAGCACTAATCACAAATCCTTTAATAAAAATTCAAATTAATAATGCAACGATAACACTCATTATTATTATTTTTACCGGAAAGAACTTCAAACACGAAAGAGACCCCTTTTAACATGCACCAACAAAATAATTGAATCTGAGCAGAAATATCTATTGACCCGAAACTGTAGTTATTTGCTGCAACAGAGAAAAGGAACATTCTAAACCTCAATCCAATTATGCCTTTCTTGGGATTATAAAAGTAAACGGTTGCGCATTTCTGCGAACAACAAGAATTAAAAACGTTCGATTTCAGGTATCCCTTACCCCACACCGTCGAACAGAATAAACGCTCATTACACATGGGCCGTTAGTCAAAGACCCAGGGGCGAATGTAAATTAACTTTGGGGGAATTGCTTGAATCTTTTTGGCGACAGCCGACTCTCTTCCCATTGTTGTTGTTGTTGTGGTTTTTAATTACTTTGTTGCAAAATAATGAGGCAGACCGCGGGGAGGTGAGGTATTTCAGATGCGTTTATTTGTTTGGCTTGGATGGGGGAGGGGGTTGGTTTGATTAGGAATTTTGAATTCGATCGCTGTTTCTGTGCGGTTTTGTTGTACCGTAAAAAGTTCGCTGAGTTATTAAAGTGACATTTTCTTCTTGGGCTCGTGTTAGCAAATTTCTATCAACTCGTTTATATATACAGTGGGTAAAAAAGTATTGGCAATTGCCATAATTTATTCGTATTGACAAATAAATAAAATGTTATGCAAGTTTAGCTATCGTAATTAAATACAAGACATCTTGGATATATAAAAATAGTAAAAATTTTATTTTAATTTCCATTTTCTACGATTTTTCTTTCAAAAACGAAAATGTGCATGTCAAAAAGTATTGGCAAAGTTTTAACTGCTATGCAAATTTTGTTACATTGAAGTCACGTGTTTCGACTGATAAGAAACTCTACCGGTATAAAGTCTGCAAAACTACTCCAAAAGTGTCTATGCATTATTTTGCGATTACTGCCGTAAAATGACTTCGAAATCGAAGGAGTTGGACGTTAGTGTTAAAAACACGATTATTAGGCTCAGAAATGAAGGTTTAACTTATCGTGCTATAGGAGTGCAGTTCAATATAAGTTTATTTACTGTCAGAAGTGTTGTAAAAAAGTTCAAGGAAACAGGATCAACGGAAAATAAGACTAGAAGTGGACGACCTCGAATATTTTCTACAAGAGAAGAACGTGTCATTATTAACCAGATTAAGAAAAACCCTAAAATAAGTGCACCCCAGATACTAGAGATGTTGCTTTCACTTTGCAAAAGACTTTCAGCGTACAGACTGTACGGAATGTTTTACACGAGAGAAGTTATTATGAAAGGGCAGCTAGAAAGAAACCATTCATCTCGGAAATAAACAGGAGAAAGAGGTTAGATTTCGCAAAAATCCCACGTTGATTTATCTGAAGAGTTTTGGAACACAGTTATTTTTTCTGACGAATCAAAGTTTAACATTTTCGGCAGTGATGGACGACGATATATGTGGAGGAGGCCAAATGCTGAATTGAAAAGCACCATTTAACTGCTACTGTAAAAACATGGTGGACGCAGCGTCTTAGTTTTGGGCTGTATGGCAGCTAATGGAATTGGCAACCTGCATTTTATTAATGGTATTATGACAGCACGTACATACATTGACATTTTGCGCCATAACTTAAAAATCAGTGCCCAAAATCTTTGCTTGGGAACATCATTCGTTTTTCAACAAGACAATGACCACAAGCATACAGCGAATCTCACCCGTTAATGGCTACTCTACAATGCTCCTCGCCAACTAAAAACCCCACCTCAATCGCCTGACATCAATCCAATTGAAAATTTATGGCACCTACCGGATCTAGAAATCAAGAAACATAAAATTTCAAGTAAAGACGACCTCAAACGTTTACTCTTGCAAGAGTGGCACAAAATTCCCAACAGTACAACAAAGACCTTAGTTTCCTCTATGAGAAATAGATTACAAGCTGTTATAGATGCAGAAGGTATGCATACAAAATACTAAACATATACTGATTTTGTTTTCGCTCATAATTTTGTCAATTTCATAATTTTGCCAATACTTTTTTTATCATGTAAATTTTGGATTTTCTCGTAGATTTTGACTAAAAAAATATTTAAATGAAAATTTCGTTACATTTGTTTGTCTTTTCTCCTTCTGCAATCGCTATGTTAAAATAAAATTTGTAAACATGCTTTGTTAGCAAATATGATCATTTATAGGCAATTGCCAATACTTTTTTTATCCACTGTATATTGTTTAAAAATCATTAATTATTACTTAATTGTTATAGTCGATTAATAATAAAAACATTATTTAACTTTTATCAAAATTCAGATTCAGTGCAGACGTCGCTCCTACCACTGCAAAACTGTCTCTTCCTTTTCTTAACTGACTTCTGTATTCATAATAATAATTACTGAGTTGTCTCATAATAAAAGCGCTGATATTCCGATTTATTAGCGTAAAGCATCAGAAATTGCATTTTTTATGGACATTTTATGTAGTAAAATAATGAATAGTTATTCATTGCTAAAGAAATTATAATTTAAAATGGTTATTCGGTTTTTTAAACAGCGTTTGTTCAACTTTTAAAGGGTACCCATCCTATAAAGCTTTTTTTCGGAGAAACAGCTTCAACGCTAATTTCCAACTAGCATACAACAGAAAATTTTCTAATTTCCCATTAATTGGTTGATTATCATCTTTTTGTTATAAATTTCAAGATCTTAGTTTGATTTGTCGCTCTACGGTCATTTTGTACCCACTTTGGGTTAATTAGACCGGTCATACAGTTTAACATGGATTCCGAACCACTCACAAACATCCATGCCACCGCCAGGATTCGAATCTGAAAAAGTAGTCTGTAGTAGCAAAGGCTAGAGCGTTAGACAATTGGCCATCGGGTCGCTCAAAATTCAATATCTTACTGAATGAATTGTAAATTAAAAAATGTTTTTTTTTTTACATGAGTGAATTTTTTAAATTTAATCTTTTTGACCCTAATCACAAATACTTTAATAAAAATTCAAAATTAATAAAGCAACGATAACATTTATTATTATTATTTTTTTTTTTACCGAAAAAGAACTTCATACACGAAAGAGACCCCCTTTTAACATGCACGGAACAAAATAATTGAATCTAAAAAGCAGAAATATCTATTGACCCGAAACTGTAGTATTTGCCGCAACAGAAAAGAACATCCCAAACCTCAATCCAATTATGCCTTTCTTTGGGATTTTAAAAGAAAACGATTGCGCATTTCTCAAACAAAAAGAAATAAAAACGTTCGATTTCGGGGCATCCCCCTCACCCCACCGTCAAACAGAATAAACGCTCATTACGCGTGGGCCCGTTAGTCAAAGGACCAGGGGCGAATGCAAATTAACTTTGGGGGAGATTCCTCCGAATCTTTTGGCGACAGCCAACTCTCATCCGATTGCTGTTGATGTTGTTGTTGCTTTTAATTACTTTGTTGGAAAATAATGAGGCAGACCGCGGGTAGGTGAGGTATTCGTTTATTTGTTTGGCTTTGATGGGGAGGGGCGTTGGTTTGATTAGGAATTTTGAATTCGATCGCTGTTTTCTGTGTGGTTTTTGGGCCGCAGCAAAAAAGTTGCTGAGTTATTAAAATGATTGGGGAGGGGTTTTGTTTGATTTGGAGTTTTAAATTCGATCGGTTTCTCTGTGCGGTCTTCTTGTGCTGAAAAAAAAAAAAAAAAAAAAAAAAAAAAAATGAAATATGACTCAGTTATTAAAATGGCATTTTCTTTGTGAGCTCGTGTGGATTGGTAAGTTTTATCAATTGTTTATATATAAATAAAATTTAAAATGATCTATTATTATTGGCCACTTATTTAAAAACAATAATATAACAATATTTAACTTTAGACAATTTCAGACTCTGTGCGGATGTTGCTCCTACCAGTGCAAAACTCTATTTCTCTTTTTAATTGGCTTCCATATTCATAACAATATTTAGGAAAAAAAAAAAAAAAAATTTACAAAAAAAAAAAGCAGAGCTAAGAATTCTTTTTATATATATTATCGGTAACACCGGGGCATAGTTAATAGTAATTAGATACAATATAAACCTCAAAGTCTATTATAAATGCTATAATCCAGAAAAAATTGTTAGTTAATTAATCTATTCGCGATTTCAAATGCTTTGCATGTACGCCAGCTTTTTGTATTTGTTATACATGTGCAAAAATAGAAAGTAATTCAGTGTATAAATAGGTTTAATTCTGTTTCCTATTGTATTGAATTTAAAATTCTAAGGTGGATAAATGAAAATCTGTTTTCCAGTAAAATAAAAATCAGTTTTCAATTGTAGTGGGATAACTTGTAACAGTCGAACAAGATAAACACTCGCCTGAAAATCCAATACTTTCTCAAAACAGAGTGTTTTTACAATCCAATGAAATTCCAAATTGAAAACAAAACGATAAGCGATCATCTTGCAATCTGAACCCAACCCATTTCCCCCAATACGACCCGCCTAATACCACCTGATCCTGAACAACCACCCTCTCAAATGGAAAACGGCCACTCTGCATTAAATCGGCCGGACAATAAACAGCCAATAGATTGTCTGCGGAGCCCTGCTGGTGTGTAGTGTTTCCCTTTTTCTTTAAACAAAACAAACACCCTTTTAAATGGAAGACAAGAGGTTTGTTTGGCTGCTGCATCCGATATTACCTTCCTTTCTGTAAAATACCTGCCTGCTTCTTAAAGACCACTATTTGTTTAGGCTTTCTACCTCTTTTAGGTTTTGGTGCAGTTAAAAACGAAACCAAACAAAAGAAAGCTTGCGTCTGTTGACGGGCAGATAACAACCGGGAGGAAACGTGGCTCGTTAACGGCAGCGCAAACCTGTGTCTGGGGTCGCCCACTTAGGGGCGATTGCTGCTCGGGTTTGGTCTCTCCCACGAATCGAATCCCTTAAAAGAATGTTTAAGAATGGGAATTGTTTTAATCCTCGAGCCATTTAGGTATTTTTGTGTGGAATAGGTGAGCATTAAAATTTTAAGCTTCAATAGATTGGTGGATGGTTGAAGTTAATGCCAGTGGCTTGTACTTGGTATTAATTGGCATTAGTTAAGAGTAATGGTCTTTGTAATAGCAATTTTATTCATGTGTGTGTGTTTTTTTAATACCGTTTTTTGTTTCAAATGTTTTATTATGTTGGTTTATTTTTATTTCATTTTCTATATATATATATATATATATTTATTTATGAATTATTAAATTCAAAATATTTTTCTTTATAATTTACCAATAATACTTTTTCATCGATATTTTTTTCTTAATAAAATTAAGCAAAACTAAAAATTCTTTTTTTATATGTATAACCAGTGACACCAGACCATATTTAATAGCAATTAGATACAATATAAACCTCAAAATCTATTATAAGGGCTATAATACAGAGATAATTTGTTCATAAATCTATGGACGATTTGAAATACTTTGGAAAGATAATATATACTCCGATTTTCGTATTTGCGATACATGTGTAAAAATACAAAGTAATTCAGTGTATAAATAGATTAAACTTAGTTTCCTTTTGTAACGAAATGTGAGTTGAAAGGTGGATAAATGAAAATCTGTTTTTCCAGTAAAATAAAATCAGTTTTCAATTGCAGTCGGATAACTTGTAACAGTCGAACAAGATAAACACTCGCCGGAAAATCAAATACATTCTCAAAACAAAGTGTTTTTGCAATCTAATGAAATTACAAAGTGAAAACAGAACGATAAGCAATCATCTTGCAATCTGAACCGAACCTATTTCCCACTAAAACGAGCTGCATAATACAACCCGATCCCGAACAACCACGCACCCAAATGGAAAACGGCCACCATCCTGCATTAAATCGGCCGGACGATAAACAGCCAATAGATTGTCTGTGAAGCTTTGCTGGTGTGTAGTGTTTCTCCTTTTCTTCAACAAAACAAACACCCCTTTTTAAATGGTAGAAGAGGATTTGTTTGACTGCTGCATCCGATATTACCTTCCTCTCTGTGAAATGCCTGCCTGCCTCTTAAGACCGCTATTTGTTTAGGCTTTCCGCCTCTTTTAGGTTTTGTTGAAGTTAAAAACAAAACCAAAAAAAAAAGTAAGATTGCGTCTGTTGACGGGGAGATAACAACCGGGAGGAAACGTTGCTCGTTAACGGCAGCGCAGAGCTGTGCCCGGGGTCGTCCACTTAGGGGTGGTGATTGCTGCTCCGGGTTTGTTCTCTCCCATGAATCGAATCCTTTAATAGAATGGGGGGAGAACTGTTTAGGAATGGGAATTGTTTTAATCCTCGAGCCATTTGGGTTTTATTTTGTGTGGAATAGGTTGGCATTAAAATTTTGAGTTTCAATAGATTGGTTGGATGGCTTCTCGTTGGTATTAAGTGGCATTAGTTAAGAGTAATAGTAATTACTATAGCAAGGAAAGTGCAATTTTATTTGTGTGTGTGTTTTTAAATATATTTTTGTGTTTCAAATGTTTTATTATATTGGTTTCTTTTTAATTTCATTTTCTTTATATATATTTTTTATTTATAAATAATTAAATTCAAAATATTTTTCTTTTATAATTTGCCAATAATACTTTTTCATCGATATTTCCTCTTAATAAAATTAAGCAAAATTAAAAATTGTTTTTAATTTTTAAACAGGTAACGGAAGCCATATTTAATAGTAATTAGATACAATATGGGAAGTCAAAATCTATTATAAATGCTATAATCCAGAAAGAATTTCTTGTTAATAAATCTATGCACGGTTTCAAACGCTTTGGAAAGAGAATATGCTATCCTGTTTTCCTATTTGTGATACACGTGCAAAAATACAAAGTAATTCGGTGTATAAATAGGTTGCAGTTTCTCTCCTTTTGCTACGAAATCTGGGTTGAAAAGTGGATAAATGAAAATCTTTTTTCAGTAAAATGAAAACAGTTTTCAATTGTAATCGGATAACTTGTAACAGTCGAACAAGATAAACGCACGCCAGAAAATCAAATACATTCTCAAAACCAAGTGTTTTTGTAATCTAATGAAATTCCAAAGTGAAAACAGAACGGTAAGCGATCATCTTGCAATCTTGCCGAACCTATTTCCCCCAAAACGACTTGCCTAATACCACCTGATCCCCAAGAACCACCTTACATTAAATCGGCTGGACAATAAACAGCCAATAGGTAGTCTGCGAAGCCCTGCTGGTGTGTAGTGTTGCCCCTTTTCTTTAACAAAACAAACACCCCTTTTTAAATGGAAGACAAGAGGATTTGTTTGGCTGCTGCATCCGATATTACCTTCCTTTCTGTAAAATACCTGCCTGCCTCTTAAGACCGCTATTTGTTTAGGCTTTCCGCCTCTTTTTAGGTTTTGTTGCAGTAGAAACAAAACCAAAAAAGTAAGATTGGCGTCTGTTGACGGGCAGTTAACAACCGGAAGGAAGCGTTTTGCTCGTTAACGGCAGCGCAGCGCAGAGCTGTGCCTGTGGTTGTTGCCCACTTAGGGGTGATTGCTGCTTGGATTTGTTTCTCTCCCATGAATCGAATCCTTTAAAAGAATGGGGGGAACAGTTTAAGAATGGGAATTGTTTTAATCCTCGAATCATTAGGGTATTTTTTCTTGTGGAATAGATGAGCTTTAAAATTTTAAGTTTCTTTTAGATTGGTGGATGGTTAAAGTCAATGCCAGTGGCATTAGTTAAGATTTATAGTCCTTGTAATAGCAAGGAAAAGAGCAATTTTATTCGAGTTTTTTTTTTTGTTTTAAAAATATTTTTGTGTGTTTGAAATGTTTTATTATATTGGCTTCATTTTGTTTTATTTTCTATATATTTTTTATTTATGAGTAATTAAATTCAAAATATTTTTCTTTTATAATTTGCCAATAATATTTTTTCATCGCTAATTTTTCTTAATAAAATTAAGCAAAACTAAAAATTCTTTTCTTTATATGTATAACCAGTGACACCAGACCATATTTAATAGCAATTAGATACAATATAAACCTCAAAATCTATTATAAATGCTATAATCGGGAAAAAAAATTCCTTGTTCATTAACCTATTCACGATTTCAAATGCCTTGTATATACGTCTACATGATTGGGATACATGTGCAAAAATACAAAGTAATTCAGTTTATAAATAGATTAAACTTTGTTTCCTTTTGTAAAGAAGTGTGAGTTGAAAGGTGGATAAATGAAAATCTGTTTTCCAGTAAAATGAAAAAAAGTTTTCAATTGTATTAGGATAACTTGTAACAATCGAACAAGATAAACACTCGCCTGAAATCAAATACATTCAGAAAACAGAACGATAAGCAATCATCTTGCAATCTGAACCGAACCTATTTGCCCCAAAAAAGACCTGCCTAGTACCACCTGATCCCGAACAACCACCCTCCCAAATGGAAACAGCCACCCTACATTAAATCGGCCGGACAATAAACAGCCAATAGATTGCTGCTGGTGTGTAGTTTTTCCTTTTCTCCAACAAAACAAATACCCCTTTTTAAATGGAAGAAGAGGGTTTGTTCGGCTACATCCGATATTACCTTCCTTTCTGCGAAATACCTGCCTGTCTCTGAACACCGCTATTTGTTTAGGCTTTCCACCTCTTTTAGGTTTTGGTGCAGTCAAAAACAAAACCAAAAAACAAATAAGATTGCGTCTGTTGACGGGGAGATAACAACCGGGAGGAAACGTTGCCTCGTTACCGGCAGCGCAGATCTGTGCCGGGGTTGTTGCCCACTTAGGGGTGATTGCTGCTCTTGCTACTTGGGTTTTTCTCTCCCATGAATCGACTCCTTAAAAGAATGGGGGAGAACTGTTTAGGAATGGGAATTGTTTTAATCCTCGAGCTATTTGGGTATTTTTTTCGTGGAATAGGTGAGCATTACAATTTTAAGTTTCAATAGATTGGTGGTCGGATGGTTTAAGTTAATGCTAGTGGCTTGTTTTTAGTATTAAGTGGCATTAGTTAAGAGTGATAGTCTTTGTAATAGCAAGGAAAGATCAATTTTATTCGTGTGAGATTTTTTTTTTTAAAGTAAATTTTTGTGTTTCAGGTTTTTTATTATATTGGATTTTTTTTATTTTATTTTCTATATTTTTTTTTATTGATAAATATATAAATTCAAAATATTTTTTTTTTTATAATTTGTCAGAAATATTTTTTCATTGATATTTTTTCTTAATAAAATTAAGCAAAACTAAAAATTTTTTTTTATATATAAAAAAGGTAACGCCGGGTCATATTTGATAGTACTTAAATACAATATAAACCTCAAACTCTATTATAAATACTATAATCCAGAAAAAAATTGTTTGTTAAACTATATATTCATTATTTTAAATGTTTTGTATATACGCCAAGTTTTTGTATTTGTGTTACATGTGTAAAAATACAAAGTAATTCAGTGTTTAAATAGATTAAACTTTGTTTCCTTTTGTAACCAAATTTGAATTGCAAGGTGGATAATGGAAAGCTGTTTTCCATTAAAATGAAAACAATTTTCAATTGCAGTCGGATAACTTGCAGCAGTCGAACAAGATAAATACTCGTCTGAAAATCAAATACATTCTGAAAACAAAGTGTTTTTGCAATCTAATGAAATTACAAAGTGAAAACAGAACGATAAGCGATCATCTTGCAATCTGAACCGAACCTATTTCCCCCAAAACGACCCGCCTAATACCACCTGAACCCCAAGAACACCACCCTACATTAAATCGGCTGGACAATAAACAGCCAATAGATTGCAAAGAGCCCTGCTGGTGTGTAGTATTTCCCCCTTTTCTTTTAACAAAATAAACACACCTTTTTAAATGGAAGAAAAGGGTTTGTTTGACTACATCCACATTACCTTACTTTCTGTAGAAATACGGTCTTAAGCCCTTCAGACCGCTATTTGTTTAGGCTTTCCACCTCTTTTAGGTTTTGTTGCAGTTAAAAACAAAACCAAAAACAAAAAAGATTGTGTCTGTTGACAGGGAGATAACAACCGGGAGAAAACGTTGCTCGTTAACTGCAGCGTAGAGCTGTGCCTGAGGTCGCCCACTTAGGGGTGATTGCTGCTCTTGCTGCTGGGGTTTGTTCTCTCCCATGAATCGAATCCCTTAAAAGAATGAGGCAGAACTGTTTAGGAATGGGAATTGTTTTAATCCTCGAGCTATTTGGGTATTTTTCTTTTGGAATTGGTGGTGAGCATTGAAATTTTAAGTTTCAATGGATTGGTTAGAATGGTTAAGTTAATGCCAGTGGCTTGTCGTTTGTATTAAGTGGCATTAGTTAAAAGTAATATTTATAATAGCAAGGAAAAGAGCAAATCTATTCTTGTAGGGATTAGTATTTTTATTTATCAATTTTTGAATTATTTGTTTTTCTATGAGGAATTAAAGAAAACTAATAATACAGAAAAAAATAGTATTGTCATTTTGATATATACGGACATTTTTATTTGTATTTATTTATATCTATTGAACAAATTTTGAAAGGTTTTCATTTGCTTGATATGTTAATATAAATTTTGTCCTTTTTTTTTTTTTTTTTCTTCTAATTTTTGTCCTTATTTCTCTTCTCATATACATTATTCCTCTTATTAGTAGTTATTTTCACGTCTGTATTAAAATCTTTGGCTGGTTCTATACTAGTTATTATGAATAGGAAGAAACCGTGTTTTTTTCACTGGTTATTCTAAAGATAAAGGACCTTGCATTTAATTTTGTTAAGAAATTTCATTTACAGAGACATTGTCAGTTAGCTCACTCACGTACATATATATATATTACAATTGGTATTGCCCTCAAATTCTCACCAGATCATTTATCACAACGATTCTATGATTTAATCTTATCACACCAACCATTTCAAAGCCATATTATCACAGTTAAGATACAATATTACCGAAACAAACTCACCAACCCTCTTTTATCTGCACTCGAAACATCATGAATACATTGATTGCCGTCGGATACGAATTCCCCGAGACACCGCGATAAATAAATATATATTTGCGCGATACAAATTTTGTCTGGAAGTGCGATTACAAATATTTACCCTCGAATATATCGAAAAATTTAAAATGCGGAATGTACATGAAAACGAAATCTTTAAAAATTCCCCAGACGTAGAGAGCGAGCGAGTCCATATCTCATGAATTTGATAGGCCATCCTTTCCCGCAGATGGCAAGAATGAATATCCGCGTTCCAGTTTATTTTCCTTGGCGAAGAAAAATTATCGGGAATACTTCACTTTCGAACCTGTGTCTGTTTGGGGCTTCGTTAAGTAAATTGGTTAAGTTCGTGACATGCATCGTGAATTCGAAAGCAGAGGGCTGCTCGCTCCATTACTCGACAACTTTTAAGAGAGTTCTGGTGGGGTGCTTGTTCCAGAACTCCTTATTGGCTTCTGGTTAGAAAATGGAAGCATCCATTCGGCTGAAGACTTCGCCAGTGTGAAGCAGCAGCAGCAGCATGTCCGACCACCCCTCCATCCCCTTCCAAAGACCCCTTCTTGAGCATGTTTCTACATGATTGGAGCACCAGATCGTTGATTGGAGATTAATCTTTCCATCCAGTCTTGAAAGTCGTTCGAATTTTGAAGCCTACACGCTCGAGGAAGATATTATGGAACACAATGTAAGTTTAATTTAAACGAATCCTTGTGTGCCCTGAAGGCAAAACTTCGAAAAGTGGTGCACAAAAGGATAAAATGGAGGCGCATGTAGAATTGAGTGGTGATTAAATCTCGATATTCAGAGATTCCAAAATGCGGGTTTGAATTAAAAAGGAAATAATGCTCAAGACATGTAAGATCTGTAGTTTTAAGAACCCCGAGGCGCTTTGGTGCTTTAAAATATCCGCTTTCAGATTTGGGAAGCGATTGCAAATTCGAATGTTATTTAGGGAGATGGAATTAAATGAATCGTCTGACATTGTTTGAGTGGGAGGGGTGGGGGTTGAGCTGTGAACGTTTATTTGCTTCTCATGCGTTTTAATTTGCCCCGCTGTAAACAACCACCTCTATTCGATGTCGCATCTTTTGCGATGCGGGTGATTTTTTCATTTACAAATTGCTTATGATTGCTGTCTTTTCCATTTATGCCATAATTGCTTTTGAAGTAGTTTTTGTCATTTTTGAAAGATTTTCAGCAATTTTGGTTTGCGACTTTCGTGGCACCTGCATAATAAAATTGTGCGACTTTATGAGTGTTATCAGAAATAACGGTTTATGAGATTTAATCAAATTTTTGTAATTGTAAAAAAACAGACTCGTCATTTTAATTAGATTCATTAATTTGTTACTGTTGATTTGTGAATTTTCGTGTTAATTAATCTCAGCAATGTGAAAATTATTGATTTTCTTTATTTGGTTTAAAATTAATCTTGCATTTAAGCCATCTAACGTAAATAATAAATTATTTATTTTGACATAAATTTGGAAGTGAGAAATAATTAAAATCTCCTTTTAATTAGATTTATTAGTTGCTGTTGTTTTTCTTTATTTGGATTTGAAATTAATCTCGTTAGTATTTAAGCCATCTGAGATAAATAATAAAACTAATTACTCTGACATAAATTTGGAATTGAGAAACAATTAAAATCAACATTGTAATTAGATTCATTAGTTTGCTGTTGATTTATCAATTTTTCGTGTTAATTAATCTCAGCAATGATAATTGTTGATTTCTTTTCTTTGGAATTGGTTTGAAATTAATCTTGTTAGTTTTTAAGCCATCAGTCTTAAATAATAAATTTATTATTCCGATATTTTTTTACGAAATAGGCTGAAATTGAACTTGGAATATTCCATGAAATGTATAGTAACTTCTATTTTTGTTTTATGGATATCGAAGCATGCAATATTAGTTTGAATTTTTTTATTTGTAATTCCTTATAATTGCTATATTTTTCATGTATGCCTTAATTGCTTTTGAAGTGCTTTTATCTTTTTGGAAGATTTCAGTAGTTTTGGTTTGCGACTTTTGTGGCGCCTGGCGCAAAATTGTACCTTTATGGGAAAATTGTACCCCATAATTGTAATTGTAATTGTGTGGGAAAATTGTAGTAATTTTACCTTTTTCAGAAAGTAGTTTTTTTTATGAGATTTAATAAAAATTTTTGGAATTCAGAAAAATATTTTAAGTAAATTTATTAGTTGTTGTTAATTTGTTAATTTTTGTATTAATTAATCTCAGCATGGAGAATTGTTGATTTTCTTTATTTGGTTTAAAATTAATCATGTTAGTATTAAAGACATCTTATAGTCATAACTAATAAAATCATCAGTATCAATTCGTAAATAATAAATTCGTTATTCTGACATAAATTTCACGAAATAGTTTGAAATTAAACTTGAAATATTACATGAAATCACAATTTTAGTGTTAATTAATCTCAGCAATGAGAATTGTTGATTTCCTTTCTTTGGTTTGAAATTAATCTTGTTAGTATTTAAGCCATCTAACATAAATAAAATTGTAACTAAAAAATCACAAATAATCCTCTTCATTATTATGACATAAATAATTTAAGTTAAATTTGGAGCATTCCGTGAAATGTATAGCAACTTCTATTTTTATTATATATATATATATATATATATAAAAGGGTGCAGTATTAATTTATTTATAATTTTTACTTAAAGGAAATGCGCCTACAACAAATTGACTCATATAATATTTATATTTTTCTCTTTGAATAATAAATTCATTTCGAGAAAATTCATTTCCATTTTTCAAAGAAAAATTTCGTGATCATACTAATAAAAATATTCATCGTAAGATAAATGCTTCATCTTTTTTCTTTTTATATCATAATTAAATGTAATTTTTAATCAAATTTTTAAATGCGTGTCTTTTTACTTGTGTAAAATTAAGTCTAATATTTGAAAATGCAACTAAAAAAATTCCAAAATGGACTAGCATTGCCAAAGTTTGTTGTAGAGTAATAATAAAGGATGCAGAGAATAATACAAGGAAAATTATAATTTGTATAGAAAAATCTACTAATTACTGTTAAAAGAGGGTTATTAGTAAAAAATTATAAGTGTCTGAAAAGTCCGTTACCGTGAAATTATATAATAGTAAATATTTTTGCAATTTTTAAAAGTGAACTGCTTTGATCTTAGACCTTTCATTAATAGATCTAGAATAATCAGCGTTTCCAGGTACACCAACTATTCCTATTCGTCTACATTTTGCCACTACAGTTTGGAACGAATACACCCAAAGGTGGTATTTGAGTAGGATTTGCACCTTCTTTTTCATCTCCTTGACACCCACTAGAAGACTTTCAGGCATACAGATGTATCGGGCTCACCCCCGGCATAGCCTTCGATTCAGCAACATTTGTCGAGTTTCGCACCAAATACGAATGGTTCTGAATCGCAATACATTATTCGCCAAGTCAGTCCGGCGCATATTAAATATTTATGGGTTACTTTGGCAATTGGTCATTGTTAGAAATACTGTGCGTTGTATCTAATCCTCAGTGTCCTGCAAAACGGTATGCATATCCCTTGAATAATCCACTCATGAATGGAGAGAAAGGGATACCTTTTATGTTGTGATGGAGCACCCTAGTAAAAAGTTTGACTTGAATCCGCGTCGATGAAGAAGGAAAGCAGTGTCTTCCAGGTGGACTTTAAGACGGGAACTACCTCGCGTGTGCGTATCTTATAGGAAAATTCCCACCAAGTAGTACGACTTACGGGTTAAGATACTGAACATTAAAAACACCATCGAATCTCCTCGTTTTTAAAACAGCTTCTACAACAATGGCGACAGCGGACGGAACCTCAGCCCTAATGATCATCAGTAACGCACCTCACCACTGAACCACTAATCGAAATTCTAACATGTCATTTGTTAATTCGTTATATTAAATTATACAATCATATAAAGCAACGTCCAATCTGAAATAATGAACAATCAGAACTAAATTATTACCGGAGCAATAAGCTGATAGTGAAATGTGCTAAAATAAAATTATCTCATATGCAATTTATATCCAAATTAAATACGAATCATTGTCAGAAGATGATTATAAAATATAAAACAGTAATTCGGTTTTATACTGTAATCAAATTAGTTAAACTATTGTTTTGATAATTAATGACAAAAGATGACATTTTTTTATTTCCAATTACTAGATTGTCGCAAATGCATCGAGTCTGTCTGGTTTATAATAATTATTATCATTACATAACAGTCGAAATAATTTATTCTCAATCATGTAGGAAAAAAAGAATAAAAGTGGGACACCAATTCAGTTAGTTGAAATTAGGTTAGAAAAGGATATTTATGCGTCTCTCTTTCTGACGTAATGCAATTAGCTTATATTTCAAATTTATTGTGGGTCCTAGGAGCTTATGGCGGCCGCCTTGTTTTGCTTAATGCGATTATCATTTTAGTTACACCGCTGCTTAGCTGAGTAAATTAAATAAATTTCATCAACATCTTCCCATCTTTTTAGGGAGTCGCTTAAAAATTCCTCTTTTTTATTATCTTTCCGCAAATGAGATTAAGGAAAACTCTTAATTATTCACCCTTAAAGAATGCGTCGTTAGAATCATTGCGGAATTTTCCCGCATTCTCAAGATTTTTGTTTTCATTTTATTTAAAATAAAAATAGGGATGTCTTCTGTTAGAAGGAATAAATGTTATAATGGAGTTTGATTTGAAATTTCGATATTTCGGTTATTTGTGCTCGGAGTTCGTTTATGCATTGTAAATTAGTTAATGGGGGAGATTGTTTGAAGTATGTCTTAATTTACTCGTATTCCGAGAGGGGTTTCTGTTTTATGTGTCTTAATGAACTAAGTTTCTTCTCTAAATGCTTTCTTGGAATTCGTTAACTGGAAGTAGTTTCTGAAATTCCATGAAAGATTCTTATTGATTTCTTTTGTTAATAAAATAATGCGTGATTTTATTTTGTGTCATGATATCCTATTTTTCTGTTGGTTTTTATTAAAAAGAAGTTTTAATTTATGTTTCTATTTCCCTCTCTTTTTGAATATTATAATGAATTTTATCAAGAAATTGTCTTTTTTAATGTAATTAAAAATCCATCTTTATGTTAATTTTTTTTTTTAAATTTGTGATGGAACTCATTATTTTAATTTCTAGTGTAACCGTGCTTCCACCTACAATCTGGCATGCGGTCTGATATCCAATTAGCACTCTGGTCTTTGGTACCACAAGTTTCAGGTTCGAATCTTGGCGGTGGCATGGATGATTGTGAGTGGTTCGGAATCCATTAAACTGTAGATCTCGTCTAATTAGTCCAAAGTGTGCACAATTGACCGTAGAGCGACAAACCAAAGCATACACACTGGCAAGAGCATTGGCCCTTTGCTTTCAGGATAAATGGTCACTCGACTATGAGACTCTCACCTCGAGTAACTACCGAGCATTCGCATATCTTATGAGAAAACCCAGAAAACTCCCTCCAGATAGTCCGACTGACGACGCAAGATGCTGAACATCATAAACGAAATTGAGCCTCCTCTTTTTTTAAAACAGTGTCTGCAACTAAACCGCCAGTGGATTGAACTTTAGCCCTATACTCGCCAGCGGTGCATGTTGCCATTGACCACGAGTCGGGCATTAGAAATTCTAACATGCTATTGGTTAATTCTTTATAATTAGTTATATAATCCTATAAAGCACTTTCAATCTGAAATAATGAGCAATCAGAATTAAACTATTACTGGAGCAATAAGTTCATAGTGAAAAAATTATCTTATATGCGATTTATTTTTCTTATTCCGAATTAAATACGAATCTTTGTCAGAAGATACTTATAAAAATATAAAATAATAATTCGGTTTTATATAATCAAATTAGTTAAACACTTGTTTTGATAATTAATGACAAAAGATGTCTCCTAATTTTATGACATTTTTTATTTTCAAGAATTACGATTGTCGCAAATACATCGAGTCTAGTTTATAATAATTATTATCATTACATAACAGTCGAAATAAATTATTCCCCAATCATGCAGAAGAAAAAAAGAATAAAAGTGGGACACCAATTCAGTTAGTTGAAATTAGGTTAGAAAAGGATATTTATGCGTCTCTCTGTTCTGACGTAATGCAATTAGCTTATGTTTAAAATTTATTGTGGGTCCTAGGAGCTTATGGCGGCCGCCTTGTTTTCCTTAATGCGATTATCATTTTAGTTACACCGCTGCTTAACTGAGTAAATTAAATAAATTTCATCAACATCTTCCCATCTTTTTAGGAGTCGCTTAAAAATTCTCTTTTATTATCTTTTCCGCAAACGAGATTAAGGAAGCTCTTAATTATTCACCCTCAAAGAATGCGTCATTAGAATCATTGTGGAATATTTCGGCATTCTCTGATTTTTTTTGTTTTCATTTTATTTAAAATAAAATTAAAAATGGGGGATGTCTTCTATCAGAAGGAATAAATGTTATAATGGGGTTTCGATTTGAAATTTCGATATTTCGGTTATTTGTGCTCGGGGTTCGTTATGCATTGCAAGTTGGTTAATGGGAGAGAATTGTTTGGAATTATGTCTTAATTTACTCGTATTCCGAGAGGGGCTTCTGTTTCTTAATGAACTAAGTTTCTTCTCTAAATGCTTTCTTCGAATTCGTTAACTGGAAGAAGTTTTGAAAGGAAAATTCCATGAAAGATTCTTATTGATTTATCTCTTTTGTTTAAATAATGTGTCTTTATTTTGTGTTATGATATCTTATTTTTCTGTTGCCTTTTATTAAAAAGAAAGTTTTAATTTACGTATTTGTTAACCTTTTTTGACATTATAATTATTTTTAAATTCCAATATTTTTATCTAATTAAAAATCTATCCTTATGTTAAAAAATGTTTTGTTTTTTTTCCCTTTGCGATAAATTTTATAATTTTAATTTCTGTTGCAACCGTGCTTCCTCCTACATACTGACATGGACCTGATGGCCAATTGGCTAGTAAACAAAGACATATTATCTAATCAAAAATTCAATATGTTTTTTTTTTTTGTTAATATATTTATGAATTTGTTAATAAATGAAAGAATTTAATTCATAATGTATGCTGCTTTACAACAAAATGTAGTTGCAATTAAATCATTATTTGACAAAGTAGACAAGAAGTAATTAATTTGTTAAATACGTCTAAATAAATTACATTTTCTACATTTCGAATAAAACAAATATTATACTAATTGATGTTACATAATTTAAGAACATATTGCATAAATTTTTTAATAAATATGAGCATCGTTATCTAGTTGCTCGCAACTATATGTTATTGTTCTAATGCAGCTGACAATACAGAAACAGTTAATCTTCATGCCATAAGCAAGGGCTGCACTGCTGTTACTCATTTAGCACTTACCCAGAGGGACACGTGTAGCTTGAAGATAGGCTGCGCACGCGTAACACTACCCCGCAACGCTCTACAATACTATTAGACCGGGACGAATGGTTTAAAGTGGATTCTAAACCACTAGAAACGTCCATGGCACCGCCGGGATTCGAACCCGAAACATGTGGTACCGAGCGCCAGAAATGTTTTTGCGCATTTCTACTTTAAAATCTACTATACAGCCCAAACTTACAGTAAAATTGTAGCGCCGAGTAACGTTACGAATTTTACAAGCATCTGGCCATCAGGCCCCTTCTATGCATATCAAAACAATTAATTAAAAAAATTAGAAAATTACTCATTCGTCTTTAAATAAAATAAATATTTATATCTGTGGAAAAAAAAAAAAGTGTTTTATTGATTATTTAAACATTTATTAGATAATTAATACATAAGCTGATTTTGATGCAAATATATATAAATATTTATCCATATTACTGCTATTGTTAATAATTCCATTTTTTTGTTCATATCTCACATATTTAACGTTACTTAACGTGAACAACTGGGAAAGCAATTATAATTTTTCCCGTTTTTTCTGTAATTTTTTTTTATTTTTATTATTATTTTTTTTTTTTCTTCCTTTGAATATTACGGTGGAAAACGAGTTAATTAAGACACCTGAAAGTGATAATTAAGGTTGCGTGGAACATTTTTTTTTTTTCTAATAAGGGGAAGGTGCCAGGCTTCTTCAAAAACATCCGGTCGGTCCCCTGTCGTAAATTTCTTCCGTCCTCGTAGTTTTATGCTTTTCAGAAATCATAATTTGCTCCGTACAGAATGAATGCCGGATTTTTAAATTAGTTTTGCTCGGGTCCTAATTCTTTCCGCGGACGTTTTGTTTCTGTCTCTCCCAGAAAATTATATTAGTTATTATTTTTTTTTTCCACTAGTAATAATTAGTGGGTTCGGTGTGAATTACTCGTGAATTATTATTGCTAGAAATATGTTTCTTTGGTAGATTTACTAGGGAAATAAAATGGGAATGAAGAGAATTAGAATTATATATATAAAAATAAGAGTTCGTTAATTTAAAAAAATTTTTTTAAATTATGTACCTTGGAAAAAAATTATCTTTATCGTAAATTGTGTTGTTAATCAAGTCCGAAGAGAATTATCGCTTCTCGTTAATTATTATGTACTGTTAAATCATATTTGAGGTTTCTAATAAAGTAATCCACTAAATATAAGAAATGAAGAATATTTTTTGTCCGTTTAGTTGTAAAAAAAATGGTAATAAACTATTAACTCAAATCTTTTTTTCTTAATTTTGTCTTAAAAATTATTTAAAAATCTTTTTAATTATGATTTTTAAAAAGGGTTAATTTTTTTTGGGAATTAAAATCAATACAAATTTATTAATTTTTTCCCCGTCTTTTTTATCTGTTCTTCTTAAAATGCCTATGCAATGTGACATCTCATTCGTATTCATAGATACAATTTGACATTGGCTAGACTGTATTTCCGACATACAAATTTATTCATTCAACATTTAGCCAAACATGTATTTTTTATGTAAAGAAAGAAGATAAACAAAGAGGGAATAATTTTGAAGAACCATCCCCTGTCTAAAATAGGCATTGAGAAGGCTGCCAGTCGTATAAGTCTGGTTTGCAAATGAAGGGCAAACAAAAATACATCTGTATAAGAGAGGCGTTGGTGAGATAGAATCACTAATTGACAACAGCTGCCGAAAAGTGTTAGACATGTCTGGAAAATTCAGATTTCTATGAATCACAGCTGACGAACGACAATTCGAACGCCACCTTTGGCCTATTTGGCCTAGTTTCTTTTTTTTTTTTTGATCACATTTATTACTAGTGATCATGTTAATTTAAATTCATTCATTAACCACACACTTTTTTACATTGAGTCCTTTCATTTGTGTTTTCTGTGTCCATTACCACGCCTTTCAGTCCTGTATTGTTGTGTGATTCCTGATCGTCTGGATAGTACGATACCGCTCTTCATCTAGATGTATCCTATCCCTAATCGTCTAGATGTATCCTACCACACTGTTGTTTAGATGTACCTTACCAACTAGTCGTGTAGATTTGCCTTCTGTCTAGTCGTGTGGGTTTACCATATTGCCTATTCGTCTAGATGTACCCGTCCTAGTCTTTTAGATGTACCCTACCCAGTCGTCAAGATGTATCCTTCCTAGTCATCTAGATGTACCATTCCTAGTCGTCTAGATGTATCCCACTACCTATTCGTCTACATGCACCCTTCCTAGTCGTCTAGATATACCATACTGCCCTTGTAGATGTACCCTACTGCCTAGTCGTCTAGATGTACCCTACTGCCTAGTCGTCTAGATGTACCCTACTGCTTATTCGTCTAGATGTACCTTACTGCTTATTCGTCTAGATGTACCCTACTACTTATTCGTCTAGATGTACCCTACTGCCTAGTCGTCTAGATGTACCCTACAGCCTAGTCGTCTAGATGTACCCTACTGCCTAGTCATCTAGATGTAATTGTGGTGTTGAGAACACCGCATTCAGCATGTATCCTATCGAAATCTTGCTCAAAAATTCAATTTTAAGTTAACATTAAAGAAAGACCAAAGTCAATACTTCTCTGTAGCTGTATATCGTGTGTTACTGAAAATAATATTTTCGCCAGACACATAAGATGGATTTATGTTTTATTATGAGGATTCTTTTACTTATTGAAAAGCAGCAGCAGCAGCCTTTGTTTTGCTTTGAAACGGAAGCCCCTGAGTGCCCGCGAATGAATATCGCCCCGTTTTTTATTGGCTTTTATGTGAGAACACGAGAAAAGAATCCTTATGCTCCTCCTTTCCCAATTCCATTTACGGGAGCCTCCCAGGAGTTCTTCTCCTCCAGAAATTTTTGTTTCTCTTTTCTGCTCGCCATTTTTCGCCAACTGAATGGAAAGATAGCTTTCCAATTCCATATGGGAATCGTACGGCTTTCCTCTTTTCGTGCCTATTTGTTCCGAATTCTGGCCTATTATAAATCAGGCGGCATATACACGTATATATATATATATATATATATATATATATATGTATATATGGAGATAGAAAAGGAGAGGATATATATATATTATATATATAGCGTTAGATTGCCCTTCAATGTTAGTTATTGTAAGGTATGCATGAAACATTGTTTATTAAAACATTTTGCTTCATCATGTTAATTTCTTACATGTAAAATTAATTTTTAATTGCTGAATACATAGTTAAACATAGCTTTCCAATTCCTTATGGAATCATAGACTTTCCTCTTTTTCGTGCCTATATATATATATATATATATATATATATATATATATATAATCTTGCCTTTCAAAGTTGATTACTGTAAAGAATGCAGGAGACATTATTTATTGAAACATTTTCAGTCTTTATATTAATTTCTTTGGTATGCAGTTTTTATTAAATGCCAAATACATAATTTTAAGACGACCTTCGAATTCTATATGGAATCATACGGCCTTCCTCTTTCCGTGCCTGTACACACACATGCATATATATATATATATATATAAGCTTGCCCTTCATTGTTGATTGTTATAAAGTATGAATGAAACATTGTTTATTAAAGCATTTTCCTTCGTAATGTTAATTTCTTTTGTTTGCAATCAGTAATTAAATGATATTATAAATGTATTATTTTAATATCAACTCACATAGTTTTTTTTTTTTTTATTATTATTTTATTCATTTTTTGTTTTTTTTTATAATCTACAATTTAGTATTCAAATCTATGAAGAATAGCATCAGTTTTTGTTTTTTCCAAACAAATTATGTAACACCTAATGAATGAGGATTATTCATCTTAGAATGTAATTATTTATTCAATAATTAAATCATTTTCAGTTATTCTTTTAGCAGTTATTATTTAATTTCGTCGAAGATGCTTCTGGGTTTTTTGGAAGAATAGAGAAGCTTTTTATCAGACATGTAATTAATAAAATTTCCATAAAATGCGTCTTTTCTATCAATATTAATTGGAATATTCGTTGTGTTTATTAAGCCTCATCAATCCATTAATTACATCATGAATAAATCCGACACCTCTGAAGGTGTTCGTAAAAAGCATTAATGCGCCCAATATTTTAAAAATTTTCTTTATGATTAATAATATGTATTCCGTCTTTGAAGGTTTTTTATATTCTTTATTTTTGTAGTTCTTCTATTGTGGACAGTATTCATTCTTCATACTAAGCGATTTCATTCATTAAGAAAACAATATTTATTTTTTTTTAATGTGATCTGTATATTTTATCTCGTGCCTACGTTAAAGGTCTGCCAATACAGACGATGCCTATGAACGCTATTAAAATTGATTGTTGATTTATCATAACTTGTTGGTTAAATTTGTTAATTAATTTATTTTTTACATGTTCCCAAGTAAAATATTGGATTATAATATTTGACGATTAGCATTAACGAGTGTTTTTATAAAATGCGATCGCTTAACCAGAGGTAGAGAGTCATTATTATACACACTCATGTCCATAAATTAAGGATAATGAAGTTCGGGCAAAGAAAGAGACAGAAGAAAAACAAATTTGACTTATTTGTAAAGTCTATTTATTAAACAAAAGGTAAAGAGTAAAAAAGATGCTATATGTTTGACATAATTAATAAAATTGCGATTTTTACTCCCTGGAGCAAATTTAAAAAAAAAGAACTTATTTCAAAAAACAGTATAACATGGTTAGTATGATGGTTAATATGGAGTATGTCTCCCAGACGATGCAATACAGGCCTTACAACGCCTAGGCATGCTGAGTATCAAATTATCAATGTGATCTTGGGGAATATTACACCACTCATCAAGCAATGCCCTCCGAAGTTCCGGTTGACAGGTGGGGAGGGGGTTGACGGGCTGCAATTCGTCGGCCAAGCATATCCCATACATGCTCTATTGGATTCAAGTCCGGTGAGTATGCTGCCAATCCATACGGGTGATATCCTCCAATTAAAGGCATTCGTCTACAATGTTTGCACACAGTGTTGTCATCCATAAACAGAAATTCAGCACCCCATGGCGCCCCGAAACAAACGTACATGTTGTTCCAGAATGACATCCCGATAGATGTGGCCTGTCATCGTTACACTCTGAACATGCAGGTCAGTTATGGAACCAAGAATAATTCCTCCCCAAACGAGTCATCCTGCACCACCGTAACGGTGTCGTTCAATGGTGTTCTCTTGGTGGTAACGGGTACCTGGCGCTCTCCATATGAAAGTCGGCGAGAGAATCAGACTGCGGAAAAACTCACACCAAATCGGTGTCCCCAATGCATGCTCTCTCAGGAAAACATCACACAAGACCACGAGCATATGACCGGTGTCCACAATGCACGGTCTGCACTACCGATTGAAGAGAGCTGACCAGGTTAATCGCAGGCGACAGTGAGTTCGGCGGTAACTCGGGGGCGACCTGTGCTGTAACATCTACTCACATTACCATCATCTTGAAACGTTGCCAAAAATCCGCGTAAAAACGATAATTCTACCACGTAAAAAATCATCCAAATGCTTCCTTTGTGCCATAACTATGCTGTTATTGCACTGAAAGGCTTTTAAAGCGCTTGTGGACAATTTTACTTTTTTGCCACCATTCCTTATATACCCCTCTCTTACACTCGTCATTGTGACGTACTATCCACTCCATCTGGTGGTTTCCTGTAATTTGCATATTCTTCTTCAAGATGTGTGTGATAATTCTACAGGTGAAATTTTTATTTTAGAGTTCAATTTCTGTGTGATTCTGAATTATCCTTAATTTATGGACATGAGTGTATATTATGTCGGTATAAAAATCCCGACTTCTTTACAAAAATAATTTTGTAATCATGCTTCCTCCTACGCACTGACAAAAGTGCCCCCTGTGGCGTCCAGGAGAAATGTTACTAATGCAACCAAGGGTAAATTGCCTTATAGACTCTCACCCTGTGAGGAAGTATATTTCGCGCATCTTCCGCGTAGCTGAGTATTGAGTTTTCGGCTTAGAAGTGGATTCTTTCCACGAATCTATAATTATCTGTCTTTAAATGAATTAAACATTGTATGTCTGTAGTTTTTGGTCGTATGTCAATAAAGCTGTGAGTTCTCTAACCTGTGCCTCAAATATCTCAATCCAACTACACCCAGTTGCACTCTGATTAGTTTAAAATTGCATTTAAAAGAAAAACCTATTTTAAAGGAGCATTTGCTGTTGCATTAAAAATTTTTAATGCAAAAATTTGTTTATTGGTATATGAATATGAGTTTAGTAGTATCATAAATTTACATTAGAGTAGGAACTCCGTGTAAAAAAAAGTAAAGAATCGGATTCGGTATTAAAAAAAATCAACTCAGAAGTCAGAAAGGTTTTGGCCTTCTCTCCACCTTTTCTGTACAAAAGTGACATAATTTACATTTTTTTTTTTTTTAAACTTGATTCATTCGATGTTATATAATATATGTCCCATATATTAAACTTGTTTGCTGTGTTTGTACTCCATTTCCTTAGCTCACTAATAGAAAGATATTTAGTAAGTGGAGGAAAATCATTCTTCCACCCAATAAAGAACTTCACTGTTGGAAAAAAAGCGCGTGAAAGAAAAAAAAAAAGAAACGATGACACACCACTTTCATCAAGTATAGCGCTAATGAAAAAGATGCTTAGATTCCACTTTCTCTTTTGTTATCCTTATGAAAGTCCCCTTTTCAACAACTGCAACTGCAGAAACCAACCAGTACTTCTACTACAGAATTCCATTCGTCAACAATGAAAACGAAGCCATTTTTTTTTTTTTTTTTTCCACTCCCGTTTTGCTGACACTTCCTCTCACAGTTTTTTATGACACACTTTTACCCAATTTCCCCTGTCCACCCCAAAACTGAAGTTCTCGTTTCACCTGTCAACATGTCCACTTCTACCTTTCCATCCTCCAATCCCCCGTATTAACAGTGTCCAGTACGGGTGGACTAGAAGGGAAAAGAGGAAAAAGAAATTGGTAAATAAAAAATAAATTTATCTTTCAACCTCGAAGATTTTTTGGATCAGTTTCTTGATTCGTGAAAGGGATGTCTGATGGGAGATGGGGGGAATGAACGAGAGAAATAAGGTCATGGGAGGGAGGAAAATAAGGGGGCAAAAGATTATGAATGACCAGTGGTAGGGGTGGGGTGAAGTCGTAAAAAATTGGCTCGAGTTGGTTTTAGATATGACAAAACGGATTACATGGTAAGAAAAATCTGGCGTCGTCTTATGTCAGCGGAGTTCTCTATCTCTTTACTCGTCTTTGGTTCTAAATATATATAGTTAGGATTATATATAGATAAAAAAAATCATGTGTTTAGTTTGCTACTTTTATTTAACCCGTTCCAAATAAAATACTTCTGTGTACCCAGGTAAGATTATCGATTTATTATTATCTTATCTCATGTCTTTTTCGTTGTCGATGATTCTGCAATATTCGCCTTGCGAACTGAATGGAATGAGTTGCTGAATGAATTGCGAACCAGTCAATGTTTCGATGTTAATTCTTTAAGGAATGGATGCTGAAGTCCACAATTTTACGAATTTTATTTATGATATATAATTAAAATATTAGTTTATACTATAAGCTCGGACGAACTTGATGGCCGAGTGATTGACTCTGGCGCTCGGTGCCACAGGTTTCGGGTTCGATACAATTTGGGAATGATGTGGGAGAGAAGTGTGACTGGACCCTGTGACGCTCTACAGTCATATGAGAGTCTGTGGCACTAAGCGCTAGAAGTCATCTCCATCTAAGGAAAATTTAGAATACTCTACCTCTCACTTAAACAAAAGACTGAAATATTCAAACGCGGGTTCTTTTTACATAAAATATTTACAGCAAATCTGTACAAACCAATTTGTGATATTATTCAGCTTCCAAAATCTACTAGCAGGATCTAATTTTAAAAATTCCCAACTTATTTCTCATTGATGTCAGTCCGAATTTACTACTATGTGATTATTCTCAAACATTATTCGTTATTCTTCGCTTTGAATACCACAGCTACTACTCAATTTCAATTGCAAAGAAGAGCGAAATTTCATTTAAATCGCCACATTTAGGATCTTTCGGGCCGCGTTATTCGCGAAAGTTGCGCGCAGAAATCCCAAATAAACACAAAAGAAAAGCTTAAAATCTCACGCACGTCTCGGCGCCCATTTACATTTATACGAAGGAAGCAACTGTGATTTTTTTTTTTTTTTTTTTTCTTCTTCTAGATGAAAAACAGCGTCCACACATTTTCAACTCGTGAATTCTATTACTAAGAAAGATACATTATGTCTGGTTTAGGTGGACGTGATTTGCCCTTCAAAGAAGGCCTCAAAAACCCTCCAGAGAGTCCAATCATAAAATGCGTTTCTGATGTATTCACATTCTCTTTCTTTACTTTCTTTCTTTTTTTTTTTTTTTTTTCATTAAACTTCATATTCCCAGTTGCTTTTTATTTGTGATTTATAAGATTTTGGAAAAAAAAAAAAAAAATGATAAATTAGTATACGTTTTAGTTTTAAGATAAAATAGTTTTTATCGTGAGGCCACAATTTATCAGATGTTTTTTTTTTTTCATTCCCACAGATCCTTACTTGATAAACTCTTTAAAATGTCGTATCGCTTAATAGATATAAACTACTACTACATCACACCATCACTATGCCTAGAACTGAGTTGCCCCTTTACAGTTTGGGAAGGATGTGGGTGAGAAGAAATCTGATTGGTCTTTGTGACGCCCTACGTTCATACGAGCCCAGAACCTACTGTTTAAAGTGGATTCCGAACCACTCACAAACATCCGTGCCACTGCCAGGATTCGAACCTCAAGTCTGCTGTACCAAAGTTCAGAAGCCATCTCCATCTATGGAAAATTTAGAATATGCTACCTCTCATTAAACAAAAGACTGATATTGAAACGCGAGTTCTTTTTACATAAAATATTTACAACAAATCTGTACAGACAACCAATTTGCTTATTATACAGCTTTCAAAATCTGGTAGGCAGGATCTAATTATAAATATTCCCAACTTATTTCTCATTGATGTCAGTTCGAATTTACTATTATGTGATTATTCTCAAACATTATTCGTTATTCCTCACTCTGAATACCACTGCTTCTACTACCGCTCAACTCCAATTGCAAAGAAGAGCGAAATTTCATTTAAATCGCCACATTTAGGATCTTTCGGCCGCGCGCAGAAATCCCAAATAAACACAAAAGAAAAGTTTAAAATCTCACGCACGTCTCGGCGCCCATTTACATTTCTACGAAGGAAACAACGGTGTGTGTGTGTGTGTGTTTTTTTTTTTTTTTTTTTTTCTAGATGGAAAACATCGTCCACACATTTTCAACTCGTGAATTCTATTACTAAGAAAGATGCATTATGTCTGGTTTAGAGGACGTGATTCGCCCTTCAAAGAAGGCCTCAAAAACCCTCCAGAGAGCCCAATCGCAAAATGCGTTTCTGATGTATTCACATTCTCTTTCTTTACTTACTTTTTTCTTCATTAAACTTCATATTCCCAGTTGCTTTTTATTTGTGATTTATGAGATTTCTAAAATAAAATTTAAAATAAAATGATAATAAGTATACGTTTTAGTTTTAAGATAAAATAGTTTTTATCGTAAGGGCAAAATTTATCAGATGGTTTTTTTCTTCCCATAGAGCCTTACTTGATAAACTCTTTAAAATGTCGTATCGCTTAATAAATATAAACTACTACTACTGCTACACCACATCACTGTGCCTAGAACTGAGTTGCCACTTTACAGTTTGGGAATGATGTGGGTGAGAGAAGTCTGATTGGTCTTTGTGACGCTCTAAGGACATATGGGACCGGAACCTACGGCTTAAAGTGGATTCCGAACCACTGCAAGCATCCATGGCACTGCCTGGACTCGAACCTGAAAACTAGGGCACAGAGCGCTAGGCAATCAGCCATTCAGGCCCCTGTCTAATATGACTACTACTACACCACACCACGTCAATGTGTCTTAGAGCTGAGTTGCCCCTCTTACAGTTTGCTAATGACGTGGGTGAGGGCTCTGTGACGCTCTACGTTCATAGGTGACCGGTAGCTACAGCTTAAAGTAGATTCCGAACCACTACGAACATCCATGGCACCGCCGGGATTCGAACCAGATACCTATGGTACCGAGAACCAGAGCGCTAGCCACTCGGCAATCAGGCCCTGTCTAATATGACTGTAGAGCGCAAGGTTGACAATTCTACCCCGTAAAAAGGAAAACATTTTTTATCTCAAAATCTGCCTTATATGCAGATGGCCTAGGCCCACCATGGGCCTATTGCGCCAATGATGAGGATGATGATGATAATGGAGATATCTGCTGGCAGCAATTTTCCTTAACTGATTCTACACTCATGTTTGTGAAAATTGCAACACCATGAAGGACTTACGCGAGTGAGCTGAAATTTTCAGGAAATGCAAATTAGCGCATGATATGCAAATGATTAGAATTTCAAATTTGTAGCGCATGCGTATGTTGAGCAGCGCCCTCTGAACGGCGGATGGATCCGAATAAATAGACGGTTTAGCGAGGCGTGTATGGTTGTCGGTGGTTATCTGCTAGTGGTAAATGTTAGCTCAATCGTTACTTATGCCTCTTCGACGAAAGAGAGCGAGATTTGAACAACTTACAGAGTTTGAACGGGGAGAATCATCGGCCTTCGAAGCTGGATTGTCTTATCGTGCAGTAGCCGCTCGTGTGCAGCGTAACAGCAGCACAGTGATGCGTCTTTGGAAGCAGTGGACGGACGAGTGTCGGACAACTCGAAAATCCGGGATTGGACCCCGAAATGTGACGTCAGCTCGCGATGATAGACACCTGGTCCGCATGGCGCTGACGGACCGTACAGCTTCCTCTAGACAATTGGCAGCACAGTGGTCAATACCTACAGGTGTTTCATTGTGTGCTTCATCAATTCGTAGACGTCTGCTGCAGCGTGGACTGCGCGCAAGGACTCCTTTATACAGGATCCCTCTCACGCTAAACCATCGCCGCCTGCGGTTACAATGGGCCGCTCAGCATAGAGACTGGCGTGCTGATTGGCAGCATGTCGTGTTTTCTGACGAATCTCGCTTTAATTTGTGGTACCATGATAGTCGCATTCGTGTCAGACGCTATGCCGGTGAACGCCACCTTCCGGAGTGCATTATCGAACGCCACAGTGGACGAATACCCGGAGTTATGGTCTGGGTGCCATAGCATATCATGGACGATCTCCATTGCTAAGAATTGTGGGCAATCTGAACAGCAACCGGTACATCAGTGAAGTTCTACAGCCCCAAGCTGTTCCCTTCCTTCAAAGCTTGCCAGGCGCTGTATTTCAACAGGACAATGCCCGCCCTCATATCGCTAGGACTGTTCAATCCTTCTTTGCAACGCGGCAGGTACAGCTTCTTCATTGGCCTGCGTATTCCCCGGATATGTCGCCGATTGAACATGTGTGGGATTTCGTTGGTCGGCGTCTCGCTCGTGATCCTCGTCCTGTTGATTCTGCCGACGAACTTTGGGTGCGCATACAAACAATATGGAATGCTCTTCCTCAGGCAGACATTCAAAATTTGTTTGACTCCATGCCACGTCGTGTAGCAGCACTTATTGCGGCGCGTGGTGGCTACACAAAATACTGATTCCGATCTCTTATTATTGTTTGTTTGCTTTGAACATTTAATCATTTATTTGCACCACTACCACTCAACTGTGTATTAAATTTCATTCAATTATGACGATTCCTTCATGGTGTTGCAATTTTCACAAACATGAGTTTATTTAAAGAGGTAAAGTAAAGTGTGATTTATCAACTTGTTTTGCCATTTTCAAGGTGATTGCGGGGATGTTTTATTGGTTTTTTTTTTTTCGCTAAGCTCAAATGTAGTTTAGTTCTCTTGATTTTTGATACATCAGATTCCCTTGAAGTTGGCTTCTATGAAGGTAATTTGTTTGGGGATACTATAGTACCTTGAGTATGCTATATCCGTGGTGAGTAATGTAAAAAAACAAATAAAATTCATTTAATTATTTCGCTGATGAAATAATGATAATTCATTGGTTGTAGTATGTAGTGTGCAGGTTGGGAAACCAGATTGTGACTAGGCACAGGTTGGAGAACTCACAGCTTTATTGACACACGCACAAACACCACACCCATACAATTAAAGACATACAATATTTAAACACATTTAAAGACACATAATTACAGATTCGTTTAAGGATAACACTTCTAGGCCGAAGACCCGATACTCGGCTACGCGCTGGATGCTCGAAATATACTTCCTCTCCGGGTGCGAGTCTATAGATCCATTGACCATTTCTTCTGAACTCCACAGGGGGCACTCTTGAGAGTGCGTTGGAGGAAGCATGGTTGCAAGTGTTTTTTAAAGCATTTTAAGAAGTCGATTATCTGCTATGAATTTTGTTATTTTTTAATTGCAATCAAAATTGCACAATTAACTGCTTAAAGACATTTCGTTGTATTTATGAAAAAATTACATTAATAAATTAAATTTAATAATTAATAAATTAATACTCCTAATAAAATAACTTAATCATGTAATTAACTTTCAATATATTAAAAGTTAATTACATGAAAATAATCGAGCATTGATTAATATTTCGTTGATATTGAATAGCATTTCAGAATTTCCTACTCATAATTTTTTTATTACCTTTAGTAGTTTTCTTGTTGCCATGGTGATTAAATCCTTTATGTTTCTATCTTTAGCGGTAACGATACCTTTATTATGTTCTGGACTGAATTTCTTTCTGAATTTTTATTATTAACCCGTATTTAAATATAAATCAAGTAAGTTTCAGAAAAAGATCTACAAAGATAAAGGCGAAAGTACTTAAGTATTTTTAAAATTTCGATGGAAGCAAGGTATTTAAAAAGTCGGGCATCGAGTATTTTAAATAATTCTAGAAAAGAAAAAAATGATTGGAGATTGTTGTTGGAGAAGATTTCAGTTTATCGCATAGGTTTATATAAGAGCGCATGTAATAAATTACTTAAAATAATCTCCTTTAGCTAATAGCTCTTTGCAGAGAAAGACATTTCAGATTTTTTTTTTTTTTTTTTTTTTTTTTAATTCTCTGTTTGATTTATTTAAAAAAATAAGGTCATCCAAATTGATTTTCTATTCGTGGCCCACTTTAAAATGTCCTGGTTGCGATTTTCTAATGTCTTCTTTTTCGGAAAATAAAAAAGGTTGTCAACATTTCCACTTGAATTTACAGCAACGACCACTTTTAGTTGTTCATTTTTTAAATCGCCGTCACATCCTATTAAAAATTTTTAAAAACCCACTTTATCTAGATTTTGGGAGATGTTTTCAAGTGACCGATGAGACTTGACTTCTTTGCGCACTTGAGAAGTTGGATTTTTGTAAAAATGTTTCCCTAGTACCAGAATTTTGAAAACCTTTTTGGGTTATTAATCGTTGTTTCCGAAGTAACTCTTGCTTCTTTGTTGATATGTGAAAGGCTGATGGTTGTAGTTATTTTAAGAAAGGTTTTATTTTGACTTGCTGATTTTTACTATATTCTGAAGAACAACTTATTCTAAAAATTTTTAGAACTGTTCAAATACAGATTGTTGTGAAATTTATTTATAAATATATAAATTATTATTATTATTTTTAAATTTTAACTGATTTGTGTAGTTTGAAATTATTTAGAATTTTTTGGATTGCGAAAGATATCTTTCTGTAAAGCATTTGCCCTTTTATTATTATTTTTTAATATGAAAGGCTAATGAATCTTCTAAGGGTTGATTTTTATTCTACAATATATTTCCCCGGAGACTTCTTAGGAAAATTTTTACCTTTTTAATGACTATTATTATATTATTTATTTAGGGACATGATGGGCGAGTGACTAGTGCTCAGCCACAGGGTTCAAATTCTGGGGGTGTCATGGATGTTTGTTATGGTTCGAAATCCACTGTAAACCGTAGGCCTCAATGTTATACGACTGTAGGGCTGACAACCCTATCCCGTAAAAAACAAAACATCTCATATTTCGAAATCTGACTAGCGCTCGAAGCCACAGGTTTCAAGTTCGAATCCCGGCGGTGCCATGGATGTTTGTAGTGGTTCGGAATCCACTTTAAACCATAGGTTCCGTTCTAATATGAATAGAGCGTAGGGAGAGGGGGGCAACCTTTATTAATTTTATTGTTGTCATGGTGATTAAACCCTTTATGTTCCTATCTTTAGCAGTAACGATACCTTTATTATGTTTGACTTGAATTTCTTTCTAAATTTTTATTTTTAACTCTTATTTAAATATAAATCTTCAAATTTATTCATTCAACTTTTTCAGAGGAAAGATTCTAGAACGTTCCAGATGCAGATTTTTATGAAATATATTTATAAAAATATAAATTGTTATTATTATTATTATTTTTTTTTTTTTTTACATTTAACTGATTTGTATAGTTTGAAATGATTTGTGTGGTTGTATATGTTTACATGTAAGAATAATAGTAAACATACAAAAAACAACTCATTATGTTTCAATTTTCTATATTGGGTCTAAATTTTATATGCGGCCCTCGGAGTTAGGATGCATTTCCAAAGTGATTCGCAAGATCATTTGGATTGGTCGCCCTTGAGTTAGAATATTAAACGTCTATATTTATTATTGAATTTATATTTTAATAAATTTATTTTGCCGTTTGAGTATGAAGATTAATTTTATCTATACTGGATTAGTGATTCTATCTAAATGTTTAAGAGTTATCTTTGGTCATATGATCATTGTAAACATTTTTTTTTTAAATAAGCAATTTTTTTATGAATATTACTCAAGCATCTTGGAATTTTTTTTTTTTTATTAAGTGAATTAAAAAAATTTTCCATTAATATCATATGTGTTTCATATTTTGTCTTTTTTTTTTCTTTCAGGTGAGTGATATGACCTTTCTGACAAAATATTTTTTATGAAGTTTATTTTGAACTAAAATAAAAGGTAACGTGGAAATTTCGTTAACTCATATATATCCCAATTTTTTTAATATATTATTTCATATTAAAAACATCGCGATTTAAAAAATGAAAAAATATCGAAAAATTGTGTATTAAATTTAGTAGCAATTTAATATTACTCTAAATTCTATTGCATCGTATTCATCATCATAACTGGCTCGACAGCCCGTTGTGGACCTTGGCCCTCTTTAAAAGATCCTGCCAGGCTATTCTCCTTCTTGGCCGTGGACCTCCAGTTTTTTATCTTAATAACATTAAAATCTGAGTCTAAATAATCGACCCATCTCTTTTTCGGTCTTCCCTTGGTCGCTGTCCAGAAGGGGTTACATTAAAAACCCTCAAAGCGGCTCTATCACTTTCCATTCTCATAAGATGACGGGCCTATCTCATTCTGTTCAGTTTAACAAATTTTAAAATATGTCAATATCTCTAAAAATTGTATCTTCTTCGCCAATTTCCATTGTCCTTGATACCACCAAAAATAGTTCGTAGCACTTTTCTTTCAAAGATTGCCAACATTTTCTTCTCGTCTCTTGCTGTTAGTGATCATGTTTTAGACGCATGGGTTAATACTGGATCTTATATGTTAATATGTTAATACCAGTCCCGCGACTGCAATACACCGAGGATTAGACGCAACAAGAACCACTACAAACTAGTATTTTAGAAACAAGATTGCTTAACAGACATTTTATGTATATTAATTTCTTGATATCTGAATCAGTTTTTCCATCATCGAACTATATATATATTACGAGCACTATCATTGTTCATATTTTTTTAAGATTCATGTAATTTGCATTATTTTATAGGGAATTAAGTAATGCAAATTACATGAATCTTAAAAATATTAACAATTGACAAAATATTTAACTTGTGTTTACCTACTAGCAATTACTATTACGATTATATTCTGTATTTTTAGGCCGACAAGAAAATATGCTAGGGCTTATAAAACGAAATCGATAAATCAGTTTTCTTTCTACAGCAAACCGGAATTGTGGGATAGCTTATCTTTTTAACCAATCATCATTTGTATCTTTTATTATTTTTCTCTGTCTATTGCTTTTTTTCTCTTCTATTTAATAATGCTCTGAAATTACCTTTAGATACATTATAGGGTAAACAAGCAAACAAAGAAAGAAAAAATGAAAAAGAAAGCATCGTGGCATTTATCTTTAGACAACCCGTAAGACTCCGGGAAGAAATCTCAATTTATCATCGAAGGCATGGAATGCTTTGGTAGTAAAATAAATAAAAAGCTCCCTCTTATCTTCAGATCTGCCGAATTAGTCCCTGGAGAAGTCTTATCATGGGGAGAAATTGTGTCTGGTTTCGTGACTATGATGTGTTGTAGGGTCTTATCATTTGAAAGGAGATACTACATGTAAAAGCCCTCCGCGCAAAAACCCTTGATTAAATTTTACACATGGTATAAAGATAAAGATGCTTCGAAAAATAAATTGATTAGAAGACTCGTTATCAGAGAGGAAAGAAATTCAATGTCGTAATGTTTTCATACTGGCATGCCTAATTAATTTTGGTAATTGTTTTTTAATTATCGGCTAATTAAAAAAAATGATTTTTAGTAGCTTATAGTTATTTATTCGTATATAAAGATTAAGACTATTTTAAAAAGTGATTCATACGTATTTTTATTGATCAAAATCATCTTCATGTAATATTTAAGGAGGGAACTTTCTTAAAAACTTTTAAATCTTTTGGTTATATTTGATATTGTAAGTTTGGAAAATCAGAAATACTAAAAAACAATGATAATGTTTATTTGAATTTTTGGGCCTGCAAGGCCGAGTGTCTGGCGCTCGGGGCCTCAGGTTTCAGGTTCGAGTCCCAGCGGTGCCATAGATGTTTGTAGTGGTTCGGAATTCACTTTAAGCCGTAGTTCCCGGTCTAACAGGATCGTAGAGAGGTGAGGGTGTACTGTTACTTCGCGTCCGTAGCTTATCCTCAAGCTACACGTTTATCCTAGGTAGCGCTAAATGAGTAACAGCGGTGCAGCGCTTGCCTTAAGGCCTCCAAGACAACTGTTTAAATGTTTGCCAGTTGCATTTAAACAAAATATATATATATATATATATATATTTAACCAATGAATCTTTGTATCAATTCCCTATAAATATTACGAAATTAAAAACGTTATGCGATTTATTATATTACGCCATACATTGTTATTTTTAAGATTCATGTAATTTGCATGACTCAATTCGCTATTAAATATTTAACCCGTGTTTCCCTGCTAGCAATTACGGCTACGATTATATTCTGAACTATTATATTAGCGATTATATTGTTTTTAGACTGACGAGAAAATATGCCAGGGCTTATAAACGAAATCGATAAATCAGTTTTCTTTCTACAGCAAAACCAGAATTATGGGATAGCTTATCTTTTTAACCAATAATCATTTTTATCTCTTATTATTTTTCTCCCTGTCTGTAGTATTTTTTCTTCTTTTTAATAATGCTCAGAAATAACTTTTGGGTACGTTATAGGGTAAACAAAGAAAGAAAAAAAAAATAGAAAAAAGCATCGGGGCATTTATCTTTAGAAACCCGTAAGACTCAGGGAAGAAATCTCAATTTATCATCGAAGGCAAGGAATGCTCTGGTAGCAAAATAAATAAAAAAAAAAAAACGCCCTCTTATTTTCAGATCTCCGAATTAGTCCCTGGAGAAATCTTATCATGGGAAGAAATTGCGTCTGGTTTCGTGACTATGATGTGTTGTAGGGTCTTATCATTTGAAAGGAGATACTACATGTAAAAGCCCTCCGCTCAAAAAACCCTGATTAAATTTTACACATGGTATAAAGATAAAGAAGCTTTGAAAAATAAATTGATTAGAAGTCTCGTTATCAGCCAAGAGAGAAATTCAATGTCGTCATGTTTTTTATACTGGCATGCCTAATTAATTTTATTTAATTGTTTTTAATTATCAGATAATTTAAAAAAGAATTTTAGTTATTTATTCCTATATAAAGATTATT
>BPLR01016765.1:70000-100707 GCA_021605095.1 Caerostris extrusa
TTTAGTTTATATCTGTGAACTTTTATGATTTAAAAAAAATAGTTGCATCGTAAAAATGGTTGAGTTAATCGAATGTTTCTTTATTTAAGGAGTAATGTTGCCTTAATTAAAAATCTCTAAACTGGTAAAAGAGTTTTATGCTTATCCATTTGTGTGTTTGGATAACATTTTCCATGATTATTTTTTGTTTTATAAAAAATGTGCCCAGTTTTTTTATGCTTTATATTATATTTTAAATTAGATTTAGAAAACAAAAATGTTTTTTAAAAAATGAGAGCTTTTTACATAGAATTTATTTTCCATTTGCTTTCATCACTGTAAATAGAATAGGGGATGCTTTTTTTAGTAAGGAAAATTCAGCATAGAAAGGAAAATAGATGAAATAGTTTTTTACTATGCGATTCAATATATACAGTGAAAGAATTATCAAATTCAAATCAAAAATAAAAAGAGAGATAGCATTGTAGATTCTTGCTGTGCACAGCTAATTAATTTCTGCTCTTTATTTTAAATGGTGTTCTTTTTTTTTTTCATTACTTTTATTATGTATATGTATTTTTTTCTTTCTAATGCAACTGGCAGCTTGGTCATGGATGCCTTAAGGCAAGCGCTGCACAGACGTTACTCACTTTGCATTACCCAGGGGGCGCGTGTGAAGATAAGCCACGACGCGGAGTAACAATGCCCCCGCAATATTCTACGATGCTATTAGACCGGGACCTACGGTTTAAAGTGGATTCCGGACCACTACAAACATCCATGGCACCGCCGGACTCAACCCGAAACCTATGGTACCTAGCGCTAGCCACTGGCCATTCAAGCCCCTTATATTTATATATATATATATATATGCACTCATTTGAGAAAAGGAAAGAATTAGATTTGTTAATAGTTTATATGGCCGATATGTGGCCCAGTGGTAATATGCGGAAATAAAGTTTGGGAGATCTAAATTGCTAATCTCCTTGCAGTACATTACAGTCACTACTTTCAGAGACAAGCAGACTCGATGGTGATTAACACAGTAGCATGACTAGTTTCGATAGTCGGGCCGCCTAGTGGGAGTGTTCGGAGTTTTCATACGTGAAGCAAATACCAAAAAGACCCCGAAAAATCCTCCCGTAAGACATTATTCTCCCCCTCATTATCCTAAGGTTCGTGGCGTACGTACTATAAGTTAAACACTGAAAATCAAAAGAAAAATAAAGGGGAAAAATATTGCATTTTTATTTGGTTCTTTTTGTTGATGAATTTCTTCAGAATTTTGTTTTTAATTTACTAAATTCCTTATACCAGTGTTAAAATATTTTTTAATTAATATAACTATCGTTCAAATTATTCCGTATGATTATGTGTTATTGAAAGTCTGTATCCTAATGTGCTATAACAGCAAATTCATGTTCAATATTTATATTTGGGTTTGAGCAGTGTCACGTTATCACGTCACGTGAATAGTCAATCCCTCGTGATCGCTAAATATTTATCGTGAAAATAAAAAAAAGAAAGAAATTCACACATATATATATATATACTTGTGTGTGTTTTTAAACAATATTTGTTATTTAATGTTTAAGAAATAGAAAGAAATTAATTATATTAAAGGAAGCTAATTGCCATTTCTAATTATGTAGTGTATATAAAGGGGTTTTTTTTTTTTTTATGTATTGCGTTGATTAAGTAAACAAAAATTGTAAATAATTTCTGACTGTATTATGTATAATAGAAAAAGGTTTTTTTATCAAGACCTGTACTTTTAAATTTTTATTTGGCTTTTATCTCGTGATGGATCAGTTTTTGACCCTTAGTTTAATTTCAGAAATTTTGCTTCGTTTAAATCAAAAATATGCATTATTAAAATTATGATCAATAAGGGTTTTCTTATTATGTTTTTATACTATTATTAATATCCTTGCATTTTTTTATCCTATTATTATTATTAATAATAATAATAATAATGTTAGTCATTTTGGAAAAAAATAGCTGAAAGTAAATTCGAGCTGCCATAAACAACAAATAGCACACAAATCATCAACCATATCCTAGAGACTGAAGGACATTGAATCAAATGTCTACAAAAAAACCCCATGAAATCGCAATAGAATGGCTGTTGGAAGATGCACTATATCACCATTCAACTCTTGTTTGATTTAGAATAATACAAAGTGATCCAAAAGATTCATTTAATTCAGAATTCAAAAAAAAAAAACTATTTTACTCACGTTAAGTCGTGGTATTCTGAAAAGTTACAAATATTTTATTTGAAATAATCCGTTAAAGATTTAAATGTTTTTATGCAAACTTAGTCTTATCCAAACAGTTTATTTTATTTATTTAATGCACCGTTACACCTTGAAAGAACTTCCTCTTGGCTTACAAATATAACGTAATAAGCAAAATTATTTAAAAATAATAATAATAAAGGATAGCGAATTATTAGGCAAAACATATGGTGGCAAATAAAACAAAAGTCGTTGCAAATATGTTAGCGATCACAGCACGCAAGGAAAGACAAGTGTTTGATTCTGGTGGGGGTGTATTGATTCCGAAGGTTGTTTTGGAAGATATTAATTAGAAAAGGAAACTTGTTGGAACACCTGGCACTTGGGTGCGCTGTCAATAATGCCTCTTCGTGAATGATGGCCGGAGTGATTTTGTGCCAAATAATTCTTTTCTCTCTGAAATTGAAATGTTTGGAAGCATAAGTTTGTGAAGTTGTAAAGGGTGAAACTTGGTTACTATTATTTTTTATTACTTGTTTTGCGTTTTTAAGTTATAGATTTGCTTACATGGAAGTTAAATGATAGGCTTTGTTATCTGATATAATAGATTACATTGAGGTCCTTGAAGTCGTAAAGAGTGAAATTTTTGTTTGTATGATTTGCTTTACGTTGTTTAAGCTATAGATTTGTTTATATCGAAGCTAACTGATATGCTTTTTATTATGCATATGATATAGATTACTTTTTGTCTATAAATTGAAATGGTTTGAGGTCCTTCAAGTCGTAAAGAGTGAAAGTTTGTTTTTATGATTTGCTTTTGCGTTGTTTAAGCTATAGATTTGTTTATATCGAAGCTAACTGATATGCTTTATTATGCATATGATATAGATTACTTTTGTCTATAAAGTGAAATGGTTTGAGGTCCGTGAAATTTGCTTTGCGTTTTTTAAGTATAGATTTGTTTATATCGAAAAGTGAATGATATGCGCTATTATGCACATGATATAGGTTACCTTTGTCTGTAAATAATCCCTCTTTGATTTTGAAATTGAAATGGTTTAAGGTCCGTGAAGTTGTAAAGAGTGAAACTTTGTTTTAATTTGCTTTTGCGTTGTTTAAGCTATAGATTTGTTTACATCGAAGCTAACTGATATGCTTTATTATGCATATGATATAGATTACTTTTGTCTATAAATTGAAATGGTTTGAGGTCCGTGAAATTTGCTTTGCGTTTTTAAGTTATAGATTTGCTTATATCGAAAGTGAATGATATGCGCTATTATGCACATGATATAGATTACCTTTGTCTGTAATTGATCTTTTGATTTTGAAATTGAAATGGTTTAAGGTCCGTGAAGTTGTAAAGAGTGAAACTTTGTTTTAATTTGCTTTTTTGCGTTGTTTAAGCTATAGATTTGTTTATATCGAAGTTAACTGATATGCTTTATTATGCATATGATATAGATTACTTTTGTCTATAAATTGAAATGGTTTGAGGTCCGTGAAATTTGCTTTGCGTTTTTTAAGTTATAGATTTGTTTATATCGAAAGTGAATGATATGCTATTATGCACATGATATGATTACCTTTTGTCTGTAAATTATCCCCTCTTGATTTTGAAATTGAAATGGTTTAAGGTCCGTGAAGTTGTAAAGAGTGAAACTTTGTTTTAATTTGCTTTTGCGTTTTTAAGTCATAGATTTGTTTAAATTGATGCTAAAGATAATCTATACCATACTATTGTGCGTAGTATGGTATAGGACCTTTTGTTCATAAATTATGGATTGAAGTATGTGAAGATGTAAAAGAGTGGAACTATGTTTTGATTTGCTTTGCGTTGTTTAAGCTATAGATTTGTTTACATCGAAGCTAACTGATATGCTTTTATTATGCATATGATATAGATTACTTTTGTCTATAAATTGAAATGGTTTGAGGTCCGTGAAATTTGCTTTGCGTTTTTAAGTTATAGATTTGTTTATATCTGAAAGTGAATGATATGCGCTATTATGCACATGATATAGATTACCTTTGTCTGTAAATTATCCCCCTTTTGATTTTGAAATTGAAATGGTTTAAGGTCCGTGAAGTTGTAAAGAGTGAAACTTTGTTTTAATTTGCTTTGCGTTTTTAAGTCATAGATTTGTTTAAATTGATGCTAAAAAAGATAATCTATACCATACTATTGTGCGTAGTATGGTATAGATTACCTTGTCTATAAATTATGGATTGAAGTATGTGAAGATGTAAAGAGTGGAACTATGTTTTTTTGATTTGCTTTTGCGTTTTTTAAGTTATAATTTGTTGATATCGAAGCTAACTGATGCGCTAACTAACAATTCTTAAGGATATTAAAAATGAAGAAAAAAATTATTTTAGCTTTTATTTGGTTATAACATTTTTTATTGATTTTCAGCTTTTGAATCTCGTATGTTCTCTACAAATAAAAGTAAAATTACAACAATTATTTTGGTTCGTACTTTGTGAGATTTTCCCGAGTTTTTCTTCCCCAAAAGTTTGCGCCTAATATTTTGCAATGCCTTGAGAGTACCACTTAAATTGAATAATTTTGTGAAGCATAAATTATATAGATGAATGCACAATTTTCATACAGGATCGCATTGATAAACCCGTTAGATAATGGAAGATTTTCATGGTATTTTGTGTGATTGTGTTTGAAATAAAATGAATAAAAACTTCACAAAAGAAAAAAGCAGTACATAAAAAATTTGTGGGTGAAGTTATAAATAATAATTTTCTAAATTTGGAAGATAATCAAATAATTTTTTCTAATATTTTGAAATAATTTTAAAAAAATTATTATTATTATTTATTTATTTTATTATTACTATATATATATATATATATATATTGGAAATATTGGTTAAACATTGCTATAAAATGTTATTTAAAACTTTCTTTTTGTTAATATTTTAGATTGAAACGATTTGTAAAATTGCTTGCATAAAACAAAAAGCTTATAATGACGGTAATGATGACAAAATAGCAGCAGATTTTTCTGAAACTTTCTATCGTGAGTTTATTTTATATTAAAGATATTTTTGATTATTTTATATTAGAGATATTTATGAGATTATTTTATATTAAAAATATTTTGATTATTTTTATTTCAAAGATAATTTGAATATGATTATCCAGTATAATGAAAATAAAAATTATATACCAGGCTTTTTTACAATCACTGGATTGTTTTACAGATTATGATTAGATGATTTTATATTAGTTTCAGTTATCTTATGTGATATTGAAAATTATTTTACTTTTATTCTTGAAAAAGATTTAAAAAAATTTTTTTAATACCACGACTCTTTTAATTGCAGTAATTAAAGTTCGTTATTTTTATTCTTATGAAATTTTTTACTCTTTAAGAAAAATTATAATAGGAGGGCAGAATATATTATATGCAGAAGAACCCAAGTTTCAACCCACTGACGGTGTCTGTTGCAGTTACTGCTTTCAGAATTGCGAAGACTCGATTACGTATGTGACAACTGGTAAATTTTTCTCTTGTGGATAGCCAGGCTACTAGATGGAGAGGCCTGAGTGGCTAACGATTTGGTACTCGGTACCACAGGTTTCGGTTCCAGTCCCGGCGGTGCCATGGATGTTTGTAGTGGTTCGAATCCATTTTAAGTCTTAGATACCGATCTCATATGACTGTAGAGCGTCAACGGAGGCAATTCAGATTTCTCACCCCACATCATTCCCAAACTGTAAAGGGGCATCTCAGCTCTAGACACAGTTCATGTTGTGTGTAGTAGTAGTAGGCTACTAGGTGGGGGAGTTTTCCGAATTTTTTCCCATTTGACATACAAATACTGGTTAATCGTTATTAAAAGTTTTGTCGAAAGATAACAGTCCCTACTTTCTATTGCCACCTATGGGCTGTTCATAGACCCCGCTGATATTCAACCAATACAAGTATTACCATAATGTATATCTTCATTGATTTGTTGCGCATAATATGTACCATATATAAATAACATTGCTTTTATTCAGTGAAAATTATAAGTGTTCCTTTATTAAATTAGCTTACGAATTAGTTTATGCATTAATTCACCGTTTCATTTTTCGCTTTTACTCGTTGCCATTAAATATTGGTTTTGAATAATGCTTTTCATATCTTTCATACGAAATAATAATAAATAACATAGAAGAGAGAAAGAGTGCGACCTTACTACATTCATCGAATTTATGCACCATTTGGCATTATTAATGTGTTGCATTTAAATCATAAAATAAATTTAAAACATTTTTTTTTTTTTTTTTTTTCTTTTCCAAATAGCCCAATAAATCAATTTACCTTCATTTTTGAAGTTTCGAGCTCGTGGAAACGAAAAATCGGAACTATTAACTTGCATTCATTCCATTTTATTTTTTTTTTTCCAAATGGTAAACATAATTTATATTTCTCTGGTGGTTATTTATAGACGTTATGATTCGGATGTATGTTGGGTTACTTTTTAGGCATTTGCCTTGGCCGTTGAAAAATGGGACAAGTTCCCGCTGAAATTATGTGGATTCCGGGCAGGGTAGTTGTTCGAAAAGAAGAAAAAAATACATTGCTTTTTGTTCGATTTACGATTGGAATAATAAAAAAAGAAGAAAGAAAAGGTCGATTTATGTGATTTATTAAGTTTTCTTTTCTAGAAAATGTTTTGTTATATAATTTTAAGTTTGTTTAAATTTTGTTTCGTTGTTCAGAATATTGTAAAGTAAACTTTAAAAGGAATCATTTTTATTGGGTCTATATTTTCAAAAACTTTTTGAGATTGAAGACATTTGTTGTGTCTGTGATTGTGTATATATTATTATTATTATTATTTGCTTTTAAAGAATATAATAAACAACTAAGCATTAGTTTATTATTGTAATTCGAAAATTCTGGTTAATGAATTTAATTATAATTATACAACAATATTAGGAAGTAAGTTACTGAAAAATTAAACGAAATAAAAATTATCATACATAAAAAATCAATTATTTTATAAACTCATCTTATTTTGATCAAAACATAAAAATAAATAAAATAAATAAAAACATCTGAAAACGGAAATAATATGCTACTGCAATTAAAATTCAACTTCGAACTTACGAATTCTGAATAAAAATAAATAAAAAGAGATCTAAAAAGAAAGTGATCTCAAAAAGAAATCTCCATTACTTTGCAAAAAAAAAAAAAAAAAAAAAACTAATTTCAAATAACACTTAAAGCAGCAATGCCTAAAAGAGATTACAGACTTTAAAGAAAGAAAGAAAAAAAAAAAAAATTAAACAAATAAATAAATAAATGAAAAAAAAAAGAAAGAAAACGCGCGAAATAAAAGAGCAAAAAAAAATTCTTTAATTTAACAAAGAACAGGCGCCAAAGAGATCAATGCACACGATTCAGAATTCGCTATCTCTAAACCCTTTCACGATGAGACAGAGATATCGATATTTCCAAAATATCGATATCTAGAAGAAAAAAAAGTTACTAGTAAATAAGAGGTATGGAGATCATTAATTTTCAAAGTGATGCACTTATTATACAATACAATGAATATCTGTTGAAAAACTTGCGAGAGAGTTTTATAATAAATAAAATTAAGGAGAATTGCAATCTGAGTAAAAATTTCAGAAATAAATTAAAATCGATTTTTCCTCCTTCCAAAAAAAATTTTTCGATTACAGAGATTTGAACGTAGTATCTTTTTCCTTCCTTTTTAAATTGAATTTATTTTATTCAGAGTTATGATACTAGGTAAAGAATCGAAAACAGAAACTATTCTCTCTTTAATCTAATTCTAAACAAGTTTAGTTTAAACTAATGCGCAGTAAAACAGAATCTGAATGTATATGTGTTCGGTAAAGTAAGCAATACTGTGATTATGAAAATATTGCTAGAATTTCGATAAAAATCCATTTAAAAGAGAGTTTTAGGTTAATTTTGTTTCTATATTATACAACCGTCTCATTATATTGAATAGAAGTAAATAGATTGTAATTCAATTGTATATCAAAGAAACATTAATCTTCATTTAATATTAAATATAACTTAAATAAACTAAATGACTTGTATATAATAACTTCAACTCTAGTAATCATAAAAACTTCTATTAGTAACAACACACACACAAAATATATATATAGTAATTGTTACTAAAAGTTTTGACAACAGACTAAAGTCCATACCTTCATCTATCACCTGTAGTTTGTCCTGTTCGTTCCCGCTGATGTTCAACCAAAACAAAAATAATAATTATTACCATAAAATAGAAGCCTGAGTCCTGCAAACTTGCGCTACTGGTGAGCACATTAGGGCTGAGGTTCTATCAGCTGGCGGCTATGTTGTAGACAAAAAAGACTTAGACTTTCTTGTAGACCCCTAAAGATCCGGAAGGCATAGCCTTCTTCAGCGACATGGAGCAAAAGTCAGAACTCTACCTACGGGTCTCCATCACAATACACACACAGATGATACAGATGAAATTTATAAACTGAAATATTAATCACTAAGTTATTCATTCAAGTAAAACATACCGTAAGATAAAAGATTACACAAGGTAATAAGAAAATCATTTTGTGACCCACGTATACATGTTGATTTTGAAGAAGAGCAAATTAATTATCCAAGTAAAAAACGGGAAACATAACGAGACAATGACAAACAGGCAGAAACTAATTCACCACTTGAAAATGATCGCTCACAATTTAAATACCATAAGAAAATATAAATTTAAATCAAATAAAGGAGACACATTATATATACAATTTGGTGTTTGAAGAACAGCCAACTCATTATTAATATTATTTTTAAGAAAAAGACAATACAACAATATAAAAACAAACAGACAAAACGCAATTCACTCTAAAATTACCGCTCCACCAATCATGATACCGTAAGAAAATATGATGTTAATACAAATCAAATAAAGGATATAGATGCACACACATATATATACAAGATGAAATTTAGAAACTCCAAAACAATGGCTAATGAACAAATTATTCACTGCTGTAAATATATTTCAAGATTATTATACAGGTCAACAAAAAGAAATCATTTTATGATGCAAAAGCATACAAGTTGGGTGTCAGAAGAAGAGCAAACTCAAACTCATTATCCAAAAAGAGGGCAAGACACAACGAGATAATGACAAACACGCTGAAAACAATTCACTGAAAATTACCACTGGCCAATTTAAGTGATGCCAAAAAAATAGGGGGTTCTAGAAAACGAAACAGGACACTTCACAAAAAGAATGGATCTCCGATTGCAAACGAGTTTATCGACCAAAGCGGAGTTGCATTTTTATGGAGATTGCACCAGAGAGGAATCTTCTCAGAGACAATGGCCGACTGCATAATTAACGGTGTCTCCGTTTTATAATGGGCTCTTATACAGTGGCATCCACCGCAGACATTACCACATGATTTGATTTACAAATGCAGGGTTCGTTGATTGCAGCCACCGCAAGGATCTCATTCGTCATTCACCAAATTAAGAAGCGAGAAGAATAAACAGGGTGGAGGATTTATAATGGGATGGATGGAATGTAAAATTATTCAGTGCGCTCATCAAAAGTTTTAAGAAGTAAAATTTTAAGCAAGCATCGCAGACGGCCCATTAGAAGTGAATGATCTTATGAAGTAATGATCTGTTAAATTAACGCCAAAACACTATCCCGCTTTTCATGTAATTTAAAATGATCTTTTTAATTTTTGAGATATAGATAGCTGAAAATGTATATTAGAGAGTTGCGGTTTTCATGAAGTATGAATTTATTAAATTGTAGGTATACATAGATTTTAATAAAATACTAATTGTCTAGCGTAACGTAAAACCTTTCAAAATACAATACGGTGAAAAAATATGAATATTCACTTTTTGGATTTAAGTAACTCAAATTAATGCAATAATATAAATAATACTTATGAACTATATTTATATATATAACTCATTAATGTACCATAAGACAATTTAATATTAAATCAAATCAATAAAGGACATTAAATATACACAATAAAGATGAAATGTTAAAAACCAGTATTAATCACTAAATTATTCACTCATAACATACCGGCAAAAAGATTATATTTAAGAAAATCTCTTGTGGCTAAAAAACAAGTTGATGTTGAAGAACAGCAAATAACCGTAAGGTAAAAGATTATACTCGTCAATAAGAAAATCTTTTCGCGGCTAAAGCATACAACTTGATGTTGAAGAACAGCAAATTCATTATCCAAATAAAGGGCAAGACAATGAAATAATGACAGACACGCAAAAAATCAATTCAGTCGAAAATTATCGTTCACCAATCATAATACCGTAAGAAAATATACTATGTCATATAAATCAAATAAAGGATACAAATATATACCAAACACATGAAATTTAAAAATTACCAAAACAATAGCTAATGAACAAATTATTCACTGATGTAAATATATTTCATTATTATACACGTCAACAAAAGAAATCATTTTATGATGCAAGTATACAAGTTGGATGTCTGAAGAAGAGCAAACTCAAACTCATTATCCAAAAAGAGGGCAAGACACAACCAGATAATGACAAACACACAGAAAACAATTCACTGAAAATTACCACTCGCCAATTTGAATGATGCCAAAAGAAATATGAGGGGAAGGGGGTGCCCAACCATCTCTAGCAAACGAAACAGGACACTCCACAAAGAATGGATCTCCGATTGCAAACGAGTTTATCGACCAAAGCGGAGTTGCATTTTTATGGAGATTGCACCAAAGAGGAATCTCCTGGAGACAATGGCCGACTGCATAATTAACGGTGTCTCCGTTTTATAATGGGCTTTATACAGTGGCATCCACCGCAGACATTACCACATGATTTGATTTACAAAAAACAGGGTTCGTTGATTACAGCCACCACAAGGATCTCGTTTGTCATTCTCCAAATTAAGAAGCGAGAAGAATAAACAGGGTGGAGGATTTATAATGGGATGGATGGAATGCAAAATTATTCAGTGCGCGCATCAAAAGTTTTAAGAAGTAAAATTTTAACGCAGACGGCCATTAGAAGTGAATGATCTTGTGAAGTAATGATCTGTTAAATTAACGCCAAAACACTATCCCGATTTTGTATAATTCAAAATGATCTTTTTACATTTTGATAAAGAGATAGCTGAAGATGTATATTTGAGAGTTGCGCTTTCATAAATAATGAATTTATTAAATTGTAGGTATATATATTTTTTTATAAGATACTAAATATTATCTAGCGTAATGTTAAACCATACATAAATGCATATATTAACTATACAATACGGTGAAAAAAATATGCATAATCACTTTTCAGATTTACATAACTCAGATTGATGCATTAATATAAATAATACTCAAAGAATACACATAAATAGCGTATTCAAAAAATACACATAAATAGCATATCCAAAGAATACACATATAAGATATTCAAAGAATACACATAAATAGCATATTCAAAGAATACACAATAGTATATTTAAAGAATACCCATATAACATATTCAAAGAATACACATAAATAGCATATTCAAAGAATACACAATAGTATATTCAAAGAATACAAATACTGCATATTCAAAAGAATACGCATAAATAGCACATACAAAAAAAAATACATGAATAGCACAATGTGATATTTTTATTGTGCAGTATCTCTTTCCTTCTCATTTTTTTTTTTTCAATAATATCTTGTCATTTAAAAAGAAAAATAAAATTAAACGTATAGTTTTTATTTAAAAAAAAAGCAATGTATAGCAATGTATAGTTGTATAGCAATGTATAGAAGCAATGTATAGTTTTTGTATTGGATTTCTGTACATGTTAAAACACTTAAACGAAAACATAGATAAATATTTTTATGACAATTTTAATTATTTATTTCATATTTAAATCTTATTTTGTTTATTTTTTCAATAACTTATTTAATAATATTCTTTTTATAATGAATAACATTTATATCAGTGCTGCAAAATTCGCAATAATTATTCGCTGTATAATTACAAGAATTTTACTTAATAACCAACCAGGATTTTTGAATTATAATAAAAAAACTATTGTTTAATCGTTTATTATATTCCTTAAAAGTAAAAAAATAAATAATGCATACACAATCACAGACAACAAAAGTATTAAATCTCAACAAAAAAAAAAAAAAAAAAAAAAATTCAAAATATAGACCCAATAAAAATTATTCTTTACTTTACAATATTTTTAATAGTGTAACAAATTTTAAATAAACTTAAATACAGAATAAAAAAAAAAAAACATTTTTAGATAAAAAACTTAATAAATCACATAAATCGATTTTTTTCCCTTCTTTTCCATCAAATCGTAAATCGAGTAGAAAGCAATGAATTTTTTTTCAAACAACAACTCGGGTCTGGAATCTCTTCACATAATTTCAGCGGGAACTTGTCCCATTTTTCAACAGCCAAAGCAAATGCCTAAAAGTAACCCAACATACATCCGAATCATAACGTCTATAAATAACCACCGGAGAAATATAAATTATGGTCACCATTTGGAAAAAATAAATAAATAGAATGGAATGAATGCCAGTTAATAGCTCCCGATTTTTCCTTTCCACCAGCTCGAAACTTCAAAAATGAAGGAAAATTGATTTATTAGGCTATTTGAAAAAGAAAAAAAAATTTGAAATTTATTTTATCATTTAAATGAAACGCATTAACAATGCCAAATGGAGCATAAATTCGACGAATCGTGTATAAGGTCGCACTCTTTCTCTCTTCTATGTTATTTATTATTATTTCATGGAAAAACATTATTTAATGCCAATATTTAATGGAAATATTTTCTAAGCGACCAAAAAATGTGTTACAATTAGTGGATAAACTAATTAAATTTGACTAATTCGTAAGTTCATTTCATAAGAAACACTAATAATTAAAGTAAAACAAAGTTATTTATATATGGTACATATTATACGTAACAAATCCGATGAAGATATATGTTATGGTTGTTGTCATATCCCTCATGTAAGGAGGGAAGACGGGGCCAGCCTCTGTTGTGATGGAGCACCCGTAGATAGAGGTCTGGCTTCTCCTCCTTGTCGCTGAAGAAGGAGGGCAGTACTTTTAGGGAGAATTACCCTGCATTTGCATTTAGTAAAGAAGAAAACCCGGAAAACACCCACCAGGTAGTCTGACTAAAAGGCAAGATGCTGAAGATCACTGCCGGCATCGTGTCGCCTCGTGTTTTGAAACAGTGTCTACAACAAAGTCGCCAGCTGATAGAACCTCTGCCCTAATGCTCACCAGCAGCGCAAGTTACCATTGAGCCACGAGTCTGGCTTCTATGTTATGGTAATACTTATTATTTTTGTTTCGGTTGAATATCAGCGGGAACGAACGAACAACCTATAGGCGATAGATGAAAGTAGGGACTTTAATCTTTTGAAAAACTTTTAATAACAATTATTATGTGTGTATATATATATGTGTGTGTGTGTGTGTGTGTGTGTGTGTGTGTGTGTGTGTGTGTGTGTGTGTGTGTGTGTGTGTGTGTGTGTGTGTGTGTGTGTGTGTGTGTGTGTGTGTGTGTGTGTGTGTGTGTGTTGTGACTAATCGAAGTTTTTGTGATTGCTAGAAGAAGTTATATACAAGTCCTTCAGTTTATTTAAGTTATAGTTAATATTAAATGAAGATTAATGTTTTTTTGATATACAATTGAATTACAGTCTATTTATTTCTATTCAATATAATAGATGGTTGTATAATCGAGAAACAAAATTTCTTAAAAAAATTCTCTTTTAAATAATATTTTTATCGGAATTCCTAGCAATATTTTCATAATCACGGCATTGCTTACTTTAGCGAACGCGTATACAGGCAGTTCCTGTTTTAGTGTGCATTAATTTAAACTAAAGTTGTTCAGAATTAGATTAAAGAGAATAGTTTCTTACCTAGTATCATAACCATGAATAAAATAAATTCAATTTAAAGGAGGGAAAAGATACTACATTCAAATCTCTGTAATCGAAAAACATTTTTTGGGGGCAGGAGGAAGAATCGATTTTAATTTATTTCTGAAATTTTACCCCGATTGTATTTCTCCTTAATTTTATTTATTATTAAACTCTCTCCTAGATTTCAACAGATATTCATTGTATTTTATAATAAGTGCATCACATTGAAAATTAATGATCTCCCATACCTCTTATTTACTGGTAGCTTTTTTTTTTTTCTTTCTGGATATCGATATCTCTGTGCTTCATCGTGAAAGGGTTTAGAGATAGCGAATTCCTGAGTCGTGTACATTGATCTCAGGCGCCTTTTCTTTGTTAAATTAAAGTTTTTTCCCTGCTCTTTTATTTCGCGCGATTTCTATTTTTTCATTTATTTATTTATTCTTTTAATTTTCTTTCTTTCTTTAAAGTCTGTAATCTCTTTTAGGCATTGCTGCTTTAAGTGTTATTTGAAATTGGATTTTTTTACGAAGTAATGTAGATTTCTTTTTTTTTTTTTTTTTTTTAAGATCACTTTCTTTTAAGTTCTCTCTTTTTTTTTTATTTCATTTATTTAAAATTCTTAAGTTCGAAGCTGAGCTTTAATTGCAGTAGCATATTATTTCCGTTTCAAATGTTTTTATTCATTATTTTCATTTATAAAATAATTTTTTTTAAGTTTTTACCGATTTTGATATGTATTTAAGAAAGTGTGCAATTTTCTTGCAGTAGCATATTATTTCCATTTCAAATGTTTTTATTCATCATCATCATTAATGGCGCAACGGCCCCATGGTGGGCCAAGGCCGTTTGCCTACTTGCAGATTTCGAGACGAGAGAAGTTTTCTTTTTGCGGCGTTGGGTTGTCAGCCCAAAGCTCTACAGTCATATTAGACCGTTACCTACGACTTAAAGTGGATTCCGAACCACTCACAAACATCCGTGCCATCGCCAGGATTTGAATCTAAAGACTGTCGATGTGTAGCCACAACAACAACATATATAAGTTAGATAGATGTTCTTTAGTTTGTTTAAGTTGCACCTCATACGAAATCAAGATTAATGTTTCTTTGATAATACAGTTGATATACAGTTCTTTCTTGAACTACAGTTCGTTCTTTCTTCCTGCTTTCTTTCTTGATATACAGTTGAATTGCAATTTATTTACTTTTTATTCAATGTATTAGATAGTTTTAAGAAATTGTGTTTCTAAATTATACAAGTTTCTTTTAAATAGGATTTTTATCGGGCTTCTAGTAGTAATTACTGCACTGTTTGTTTTAGCGAACGCGTATGTAGGCAGTTCTTGTTTTACTGCGCATTAGTTTAAACTAAACTTGTTTAGAATTAGATTAAAGAGAAAAATTTCTGTTCGATTCTTTACTCAGTATGATAACTCTGAATAAAATAAATTCAATTTAAAGGAAGGAAAAAATACATTCAAATCTCTGTAATCGAAAAAACATTTTTTAGGAGAAGGAATAATCGATTTTAATTTATTTCTGAAATTTTACTCAGATTGTATTTCTCCTTAATTTTATTTATTATAAAACTCTCTCCCAGATTTAAACAGATATTCATTGTATTGTATAATAAGCGCATCACTTTGAGAATTAATGATCTCCATACCTCTTATTTACTGGTAGCTTTTTTTTTTTTTTTTTCTTTTAGATATCGATATTTGGAAATATCGATATCTGTGCTTCATCGTGAAAGGGTTTAGAGATAGCAAATTCTTGAATCGTGTGCATTGATCTCAGGCGTCTGTTCTTTGTTAAATAAAAAGTTTTTTCTTTGCTGTTTTATTTCGTGCGCTTTCTTTCTTTTCTTTTTTCATTTGTTTGTTTATTTATTTTTAAAAGTTGTTTCTTTCTTGCTTTAAAGTCTGTAATCTCTTTTAGGCATTGCTGCTTTTAAGTGTTATTTGGAATTGATTTTTTTTGCAAAGTAATGGAGATTTCTTTTCTTTTTGAGATCACTTTCTTTTTAATTCTTTCTATCTTTTATATGTATATATATATATATTTATTTATTTTTTTAGTTAAAATTTTTTAATTTCGAAGTTAAGCTTTAATTGCAGTAGCTTATTATTTCCGTTTCAAATGTTTGTTTGTTTGTTTATCTTTTTTATTTTTATGTTTTTGATCAAAATACGATGAGATTTTATAAAATAATTGTTTGTTTTATGCGTGTAATTTATTTTTTTTATTTATTTATTTTTTTTTTTATAGTTATTTCTGATTTTGGTATAGATTCCAGAAAATATGCTGTTTCTTTTATATAAAAATTATCTCTAGGTCTATTTTAGCAAGGACTATTGGACTTTACAAATTTACAAATTTTGTATCTTTGTAGTGTGCAGATTGGGCAACCAGGTGTAACTGGATGTGGTTGGAATGAGGATGCACAGGTTGGAGAGCAATGCACAGGTTGGAGAGCTCACAGCTTTAGTTACACACGCACAAACACCACACATATACAATTAGAGACATACAATATTTAACACATTTCAAGGCATATAATTATAGATTCGTGTTAGAATTGCACTTCTAAACAGAAAACCCGTTATTCCGATATTTCCTCTCCAGGTGAAAGTCTGTCGGTCAACGAATACACGGAGTTGTGCTAAATATATTTCCTCTCGGGATGAGAGACTAAACTAGACTTTTTTCAACAGATAATTAACAACAACTTTATCACGTGGTTGCAGTATACTTCCCTCGGATGAGAGTCTCGAGGCCTACTGGTCATTTCTCTCCTGAACGCAACAGGGGGCGCTCTTGTCGGTGTGTAGGAGGAAGCACGGTTATATCTTTCTTCGATTATATTGATTTGTATTAGATTTCTAATTGAAATTGGTTTTGATATTGTTTTGTTATATACATTCAAAATGTGTACGTATCATATATATATAATGGGTTTGTGCGTGTGAATACTATATTTGAACAGTTTGATAAATGAAAATAGGTCGTTAAATTGTTGTACTGTACGGCGCTATGTATTCACTATTAAGAAAAATTTCTTATGAATATTGTATTTTCTGATGGTCTCGATTTTGCTATTAATTATCTTTTAAGTCATGAAATATAAAATTTTATCATGAAATATAAAATTATTCCTTTCTTTATAGCTTAGTTTCTTAATTGAAATATATCAGTTATATTGTATTTATTTTTACTTTGTTCATGTATGATGTGCGTTTTCCTATTTAGCATATAAAATATCTGCTTCGTGATTAGAACATATTTTTAAATCTGTACGAATAGATTATAAACTAGTAAAGGTGCATGCCTTCCCGTTTTCATTCATGACATGCATTATGGTAATTAGCTTTTGTAAAACCGCTCTAATCTCATATTATAACGCAAATACATTACATCTAATCCTTTCAGTAGCTGTGCATTATACTAGATTTTGGTGGCGCTGATACATACTAATTTCTAACATTTCAGAATTTGTTACAATTTCACGTAACATAACTAAACGAAACATATACCAGAGGGATGACCCATTATTTGTTAACTAGATGAACTGTTATTTGAAATTACACACACATCAGTTATCTGGAATATGGAGATAGCAATTTTCAAACTTTACTCTGTTGTGATGTTAATGGGTGTAATTATATCAAATTGCATGACATGCTAATCGTGTAGTTTGGTTTGATTTGATTATAAATTTGATTTTCTATATAGTAATAAAGGATTGCCTGCAACAGTTGATAATAATAATTATACAATAACGTTTTTAAGGCGTCTAATTTAACTTTAAATCACAAATTTTCAATTTAATCACCCCTGAGAATTGTACATTTTTAAGAAGCTTTTTGACGTTTAAAGGTAACAGTTTGAAAACTTTGGATGTTTATTATGATATGCTGATAGTATATTTAATCATAATTTCTGAAAGACTTTTGTAAAAAACCCTGGTACCGCCGGGACTCGAACCTGAAACCTATGGCTTATTAAATTACTACGATCCATTAATTTTGTAATGCTTCACCTTAATGTTTGAGTCCCGGCGGTGCTATGTATGTTTGTAGTGGTACGGAATCCACTGTAAGCCCTAGGTCCCGGTCTAATATGACTGCAGAGCGTTGAGCGTAGGGCTGACAACCCTACCTCCTAAAAGATGAACCTCACGGTGCCAAATCAGACTTCTACCTACGGGTGCTCCATCACAACAGAAGCTAACCCACACTTTCCAAAGGTTCTTGGTCTAGATGTTGCTGACTACCAAGTGGTATAAGAAACAACACATATTTCTTGTTTTTGCAAGGTTTTTATATCGGTGAGAAATACAGGAGAAAAAAAGAATATGTTTTAAAATAAATACTAGTCTAATTATTCTCTTTATACACTAATGAAATGAACGAAATAATAAAATTTTGAAATTTAAAAAGAAATCATATCAATCTGTAATCATATATTTTTTCTTTATATGGAATTTTTTTCCCACTTCTCTTCTAAAAAGAATGCTGTTAACCATTCTGCACATACTTTATTTAGATATTAGATATTATTTAATTTTTTGTCAGTAATTATTAAAATTACTAATTATTATTATGCTTTTTAATTTGTTGCATTTTATACAATTCTTCTTCTTCTTCATTAACTCGACAGCCTCATAGTGGGCCAAGGCCGCCTGCCTATTAGTAGATTTCGAGACGTGATGTTTTTTTTATGGGTTAGGGCTATCAGCCCTACGGCCTACAGTCGTATTAGACCGGGATCTACTTTTTAAAGTGGATTCCGAACCGCTACAGCTCTAGTCACTAGGCCATCAAGGCTCATTTTGTTCTATTTATTAAATAATAAATTCAGATTAATAATTTGAATAAATAAACCAACAATTCTTGATTTTTTTTTTTTTTTTTTTTTATCCCGACTAATAAACTCTATCTAATAAACTAATCGACTCGTATAATATAAAAATATTTTAATGTAGTTTTTAAGTGGTAAACCTTTAATATAGTGCGAATATCTTTGAAATTCTTCCTTAATATTATTGATAGAAAAAAAAAAATAGATATTTCTTATTAGCCTGATGGCCGAGTTACTAACGCTCTGGCACTCTAAAGCGGCCTGATGGCCAAGTGGCTAGCGCTCTGGCCGTTGGTATCACAGACTTCTGGTTCGAATCTTGGCGAGGACATGGATGTTTGTTAGCAGTTCGGAATCCACTTTAAACTGTAGGTCCCGGTCTGTTTAGACCTCGTGTGCACAAGATGACCGTAGAGCAACAAACCAAACTATATTAAATAACAAATTCCGATTATTAATTTAACTAAATAAACCAACAATCCATTATATTTCCTTTATTTTTTAATCTTTTCTTTCTTTATTTTTTCTACTCTTAATCTTTTTTGGTAATTGTGGCGAATCTAATTATGTGTAGCAACTTTGATAAATATGTTGCCAACATCTGATGGAAAATATATTCACATTTTCGTTTTTCTCCTTTTTCCGCTGCATGTAATATTCCAAAGTCTTGTTGAGGCTGGCTTTGGTAGAGAAAAGTCGCCAAGAAGAAGAAATTAGGCAGCATGCCAAATGTTTTGTTGGGAAAGAATACTGTGACAAAATTCAAGATGAGCAGATGAGAGAGAACCTAGTGTTATCAAAAGATCACGAAAATAAATTTTGTCTTTTATGAAGATAATGTGAAAAGAGATAAATTGTGCCATTAACTAAAAAAAGAAAAGGCTGTTACTGAAATATGTTGCATAATCTTATGATGCACTTTCTACGAGTGTTCCATTGGCATATACAACTGTATTCCAACAGTAAGACCAGTTTTCAATTTAAATTTCCCGAGCTTATGGTATGTGTTTTTTTTTTTTTTTTTAAGGTTGTTGGCAGTTTCTTTGACATCTGTGTGACGTCAAAATATTCATTAGTGCTTGAATTACGCTTACTTTTGTGAGGTGCTAAAACTGATTCCGGCGATTTTTGAAATGTCTCTTCAATCGACTCAAAACGGTGTCCCCGGAGTGGTCTGTGCTTAGGGAATAGTCAGAAGTAGCACGATGCTAACAAAAAGTGAATACGGTGGTTGTGGAACGATATGGGTTTCATTTTTGGCGAAAAGTCACGAAAAATTAATGCAGTGTGAGCTTTTTTTTTTGGACGTGAGCTCCATTGGTTTGCGGTTGGTGGTGAAATCAGAGCAAGGCTCTTCGTCTTCAAAGCGTTTCTCTGCCTTCTTTGAGCTGTTTATACCACTTCTAAACATTTCTTTCCGATATAGGAATGCTCCCGAATGCCTTCTGAACATTCTATATGTTTCTGCAAACAAAATTTAACGCAAGTTGTTGCTCAATTAATTCAGACATTTCAAAAATCTCCGGAATCAGTTTTCGCGTCTCGCACAGCCAAGCTTAATTCAAACACTAATAAATATTTTGACGTCAAATTTCACACAGATGTCAAGGACAGTGCCACAACGTAAAAAAGAAGAAAAAAAATTAAATTCCATAAGCACCGGAAATTTTAAATTGAAAATTGGTCTTCGTTTTTGGACACAGTAGTAAATTTAGTCTTTGTGAAGATATTATGAAAAGAGATAAATTGTGCCATTAAGTAAAAAAAAAAAAAGATCATTACTGAAATGTGTTGCATAATCTTATGATGCACATCTTACGACACTGGATTTCAATACTTGAATTAAAATTAGTGTTCAATTGATATCAGATATCACATTTATTTTCAGATTTATCCCTTTTAATACCGCCTTGTCGCTATTTCGGGTTCAGACGTATTTAATTAATTTCAAATTGTTCCGTACGTTAATATATTTGATGATGTTCTCGAAATTTCTGAAGAACAAAGCTGAGGCGATTTCAAAGGTTTGCTAATTGTTTTTCTACTATAAATCCAATTACAGTCGAAATATATATTTAATTGTTATTTATCTCTTAATGACGTAACAGATGGTTTCGTAATTTATCTGAGTTTCAAAATAACATAACATTTGAAAATAAATATTATTTATATAAACAGAGTTAAACATTTAAAAACTTCTTCAGCATTGGTGTAGCGTTTGTAATAAGTTCATTTTGATTTGAGAACTTTTCTAGAATTCATGGTATGTACCAGATCAAATGGTACGTTATCAGTTTGTATGAGTAACCAGAATAAATTTATTATGTATTCAAAACACATTTAAAACCGTAAATAATAAAGTTAGTATTTCGAAGATTTATGAACATTATTTCAATAATGGGGCCTGATGGCCGAGTATACCATAGTGGCTCTAGATACCACAGGTTTCGGGTTCGAGTCCCAGCGGTACCATGGATGTTGGTAGTGGTTCGGAATTCACTTTAAACCATAGATCGGTCTAATAGGACCGTAAAGCGTTGTCTTGCGGTTTAGTCAACCTTCAATCCTCGTGGTTCCTCGCTAAAGTGAAGCTGCACATTACACTTAGCCATGGACCAGTCGCCTGCGACGGGATTTATTGAACATGGTGTAGGCCTTCCTGCACCAGGGAATTAGTTCTATTATTTCAATAATGGGCGCCTGATGGACGAGTGATTAGCTCTCGGTGACACAGGTTTCGGATTCGAGTTTCGTCGGTGTCTTGAATGATTGTTTGGAATTCATTTTAAACCATAGGTTCCGGTCTAATATGATTGTAAAGTGTTGGACATAAAGCTGATAACCTTATCCCGTAAAAAGAAAACATTTGTTGCCTTTGACCCACCATGGCCATTGAAGAAGAAGAAGAAGATTTCAATAATAGTTAGTTTTTAATCATATATTTATGTACTTTTAGTCATGCCAGAAATGTACCATTAAATTTTACATGTGTTGTATTAAAATAAATTTTAAGCATGTTATAGCGATTTATTTACCTGGTATCTTTTTGGACTTTTTTAAAAAATAACAAAATAAATCTCTTCGGAACCACCTTTTCGTCATTTTTTTTTATCGTTCTGGCAGTTAGCTGAAGTCCCGCAACCGCATCATTTGTCTTCTGATCGAAAGGGAAATAAAAAACATTCAAAAGTCCTCCTTTTTCTTCTATTCCATCCTTCCTATTCCATCCCCCCTTGGTGCCATGTCTCCAGGATTTCGACATTTAATTCTTCCGCCGTTTCTCCTTTGTCACTGTTTTTTATTTATTTATTTTTCACTATTATTTTGGAAGGACATAGACTTTTACTTCTTTTTGTCTTACGAGGTATCGGACATCTTTGACAACTTAGTTGTTCGCCGGCCAAGAATTCTTAGCATAGTTTTCGACGAAACTGCCCCATGTAGTACCGTAGCGCCTTAATTGGAAAAAAGCACTTTTAATTATCGTCATTTGACTGAATTGTTTCTCGGAGGTGTTGACAGGTATTAACCGCTTTTTTTTGTTGTTGGCACGGTTAATCCTTTGTGTTTAAAGGAAAAGATCATTAAATTAATGCGATAAAAGATTTTTATTGGATTTTTCTATGGATATTTGATGTATGGATTTTAATAATCGTGCAAGGATTTTTCAAAGAATGTTTTTATAGTTTTCGGTGAGCTAGAAATGGTAAGCAGAATGCTTTGAACATCTGCGTGCTTCAAGCAATTTGATAGGTTTAGGAGAAAATAATGACAGGCTTTCTGCCTATATTAGAATATTTTTTTTAAAGGAATATATCCATTAAATAAATATTTATTTAATGGATTTATTTTTTTGAAGGTGTTTGTTGTTAGTTGCTTTTTATTAATAAAATTTGCAAATAGAGATTTTAAAAGCATTTATATGTTCTTTTTCGAAAAGAATGGTGCTACAGGTTTAGGGTTCAACTCCGACTGTACCAGCGATATTTGTATCAGTATACTGTAGAGCGTTGATATGACTGTAGAGCATTGGGTTTAGGGCTTACAACGCTTCCCCATAAAAAAGAAAATATGTCTCGAAATCTGCCAGGTAGCCAGACGACCCTGGGCCACCATGGGGTTGTTGCGCCAATGAAAAAGATTTCAATAATAGTTAGCTTTTTAAGCACATATTTTCATGCACTTTACTCGTGCAAGGAATGTACCGTTAATTTTACATTTGTTGTATTAAAATAAATTTTAAGCATTTTATAGCAATTTATTTACCTGGTATCTTTTGGGACTTTTCTTAAAAAAAAAAAAAAAGTAAAAAATGGAGTAAATCTCGCGGGAACCACCATTTCTTCATTGTTTTTATCGTTCTGGCAGTTAGCTGAAGTCCGCAACCGCATCATTTGTCTTCTGATCGAAAAGAAGAAAAAAACATTCAAAAGTCCTCCCCTTTTTTTCTGTTCCATCCTTTCCCATCCCCCCTTGGCGCCATGCCTCAGGTTTTCGACATTTATTCTTCTGCCGTTTCTCCCTTGTAGTGTTTATTTATTTATTTTTTTACTATCATTTTGGAAGGACATAGACTTTTTACTTCTTTGTCATACGAGGTATCGGACATCTTTGACAACGTAGTTGTTTCGCCCAAGAATTCTTAGCATATTGTTTGGACGAAACTGCCTCCATGTAGTACCGTAGCGTCTTAATTGGAAAAAAGCACTTTTAATTATCGTCATTTAACTGAATTGCTTTTCGGGAGGTGTTGACAGGTATTAACCGCTCTTTTTTGTTGTTGTTGTTGTTGCCCAGTAGTTAATCACTTTGTGTTTACTTTTTTAATGGAAAAGATCATTAAATTAAAGCGATAAAAGATTTTTATTAGTTTGTTCTATGGATATTTGATGTATGGTTTTTAATAATCGTGTGAAGAATTTTTTTCCGTAGGATGTTTTTTTTTTTTAATTTTCTGTGAGCTAGTAGTGGTAAACAGAAATCTTTGAACATCTGCGTGCTTCAAGCAATTTGATAAGTTTAGGAGAAAATAATGACAAGCTTTCTGTCGATATTAGAATATGTTTTAGAGAATATTTTACTAGATGTTATTTGCTGGATACAAATATTTTTAGTGTTTTGTTGTTAGTAGTTTTTATTAATAAAATTTGCAAAATTTGTTTTTTAATACTTTATGAATATAAGAAAAGCAAAAAACGTAAATTTAACGTATTTTCTTTTAATACTATTTACATTTTTATTCTGTAATATTTTACACTATATGTCCTTAATAAAGTATAAATAGTATTATTGATTACATAAATTCAAAATATATAAATATTTTTTTACTCATTTCAATTAAATTGTTATGGCAAATAATCCAAAGTGTTCAGGAAACACCTTTAAACTGTGAAATTTTTTTTAATTTATTTACTTTACCAACAGTCGCGAAAATATATTAATGTGAGATAGATATCTGGCGTAAATAGGGAGAATGTTTTTTACGAAATGAAGATTTTCGTTACCTACGTATTAAAAATGGCCGCCAGCAATTGATCTCTGCCATTGCCATTGGCGATGTCAAACAAGATTTTGTTTCGAACAGAGAATGTTTAACGAAATGTTCGAATGCCGTAATTCAGAAATGTTCAGTGCCACCGAATGTCAACAAAGTTTCATTTCAGGCTAAGATTATTCAGTGGAAAATATTCAATGTCATTGCATATTCATTGACATTGCACGTCATCATTTAAACGACATTGCCTTTACCAATCATGAATGTCAATGTTGTGATACGACAAATGTTCAGTAAAAGTGTTCGAATGCCATTGTCATTGATAAACGCCGACCAAGTTTGGATTCGGGCGGAAAATTTTAACAGGAAATGTTCAAACGTAAGCAATTGGTGAATGTCAACAAAGTTTGTTTGAGGCGAAGATTGTTCAGTATAAGATATTTGAATGTCATTGATGAGTGTCAACCAAGTTTGACCGAAAATTCAGGAAATGTTCAAAAAGCAATTGGTGAATGTCAACAAAGTTTTGTTTGAGGCGAAGTATGTTCGTTGAAGAAAATTGATTGTCAAGTTTTTAGTGTAAAATGCATTTGTATATGCCGTTGTCTTTCCATTGTCTTTGTCGAATGTCAACCAAGTTTGTGTCGGGAGGAAAAACTTTTAGCAAAAAAAATATTTGAATGCCATCATTATTTGGAATGTCAGTCAAATTTTGCTTTGAGCCGAAAAATTTTGAACAGAAAACATTCAGAATGTAAAAATGTTTGAACTGTCATTAAGAAATCGTTTTCATTTTAGAGAAAATGTCAACAGAAAATATGTGAAATGTAAAAATATTGTTGTTGACTGGATACCAGCGATCACTCGTCAACATTAATGCGCTCTGAAATCAATTAGTACGAGCAATCAATCGCTTGCATGCAGTCAGTATGCAAGTACTGAATCTTCATACAACCTTTACTTTTAAATTAAATTTCCATCTATTCGATCCAACACATTTTAAAACTGACTCTACGTTCTTACATCCACTTTCGAAATGGAAATTTCGACTTTTAATACGAAAATCCATCGAACCAATATCTCTGGGAGTGAAGACCCATTAATTCAGCAACATAAACGAACAACACCTTTTATCAATTCAAATTCCCTCTCTCAACACCATTCACACGAACGGGCCACCTTCTTTTTCCCCGTCAGAGGCTGGCTTAATGATGGATGCTGTCGTTCAACTTCTTCGCACTTGCTGCCAGACTCAACTCTTTCGTGAGAACTTCTCGCGAAAGGAGAAATTTTTGCATAAAATTGTTTTAATTCCGGCCCGAAATGGGCTGTTTGACATGCCCCTCGGAATTCAGATTGCGATTTCGCTCCTTCGGAATACCAGGGCATCTTTTGATTTAGGGGGATGACGGCATGTCTTAAAAATGAAAAATGTTGATGCGCCATGCCTTTCCGAGTTATTGGAAAGAATCTGGTGTGATGGAAAGTTTCAGTGCAGTGGATGCACTGCGTTTGAACTTTGCAGAAATAAGCCAGTGAGTGAATAGATAGGGACTTGACGAGAGAAGTTTTAGAAATCTTTTTCGCGACATCGTTATATTAGAAAGAGTAAACAAGACATCTTTTGATTGCTCAGTTTGGGCCACCATGGGGTTGTCGCACCATTGAAGACGAAGATTTCAATAACAGTTAGCTTTTAAGTACATATTTTCATGTACTTTTACTCATGCAAAAGAATATACCATTAAATTTTACATTTGTTGTTTTAAAATAAATTTTAAGCATTTTTATTGATTTATTTACCTGGTATCTTTTTTTGAACTTTTTTTAAAATATAAATCTCGCGGAACTACCTTTCCGTCATTTTTAAATTTTTTTTTTATCGTTCTGGCAGTTAGCTGAAGTCCGCAACCGCATCATTTGTCTTCTGATCGAAAAAGGAAATAAAAACATTCCAAAAGTCCTGCCTTTTTTTCTCCATCCCATTCTTTTCTACTCCATCCCCCTTTGGCGCCATGTCTCCAGGATTTCGGCATTTAATTCTTCCGCTGTTTCTTCTTTGTTACTTTTTTTTTTTATTTATTTTTTTCACTATTATTTTGGAAGGACGCAGTCTTTTACTTGTTTTTTGTCTTACGTGGTATCGGACATCTCTGACAACTTGGTTGTTCGCCGGCCAAGAATTCTTAGCATAGTTTTGGACGAAACTGCCCCATGTAGTACTGCGGCGTCTTAATTGGAAAAAAGCACTTTTTAATTATCGTCATTTAACTGAATTGCTTTTCGGAGGTGTTGATAGGTATTAACCGATCTTTTTTTTTTTTTTTGTTGGTGGCGTGGTTAATCCTTTGTGTTTACTTTTTTAAAGGAAAAAGATCATTAAATTAAAGCGATAAAAAAAGATTTTTATTGGATTTTTCTATGGATATTTGATGTATAGATTTTAATAATCGTGCAGGATTTTTTTCCATGGAATGTTTTTTTCAAGTATTCGATGAGCATGTAATGGTAAGCAGAATGTTTCAACATCTGTGTGCTTCAAAGCAATTTGATAGGTTCAGGACAAAATGATGACAACCTCTCTGCCGATATTTGAATATGTTGTTTTTAGGGAATATTTACTTACTACATATTTATTTCTCGGATATAAATATTTTTAGTGTTTTCTTGTTAGTAATTTTTATTAATAAAATTTCAAACCATAGATTTTAAAAAACATTTTTTTTTTTAACTGTATGAATTTTTGTAAAAAAAAAAACTTAAATTTAATGTATTTTTCTTAATAGTATTTATTTATTTTATTGTGTAATATTTTAGAATATTTGTCTTTATTGAAGTTTGAATAATATAAATAATGACGTGAGTTCAAAATATATAAATTTAGTAGTTTTTTTAATAGTTTTTTTTTTTTTTTCTCATTTCATTTAAATTGTCTTATCGGATAATCCGAGTTATTCGATAAACGCCTCCTTTAAACTGCGAAATGTCTTATTTCTATATTTTGATTTATGGCAGTCACGAAATATATTAATCAGGTATCTCATGTAAGATAAAATAGATGTTGACGTAAATAGGCAAAAAATAAAAGGTCTTTTACGAAATAAAGATTTTTCGGTACCTAAGTATTAAAAATTCCCGGCAGCAATCGATCGCTGTCATTTCCATGTGCTAATCTCAAGCTAGTTTTGTTTAAAGCAGAAAATGTCTAGGAAATGTTTGAATTCCGCAAGCCATTGATGAATGCCAACAAAGTTTTATTTCAGGCGGAGATTGTTCAGTAGAAAATATTCGACTGCCATTGATGAATGTCAACCAAGTTTTGATTCGGCAGAAAAATGCCCAAGTAGAGAGTATTCGATGCAGAAAATATGCGAATGCCATTGTTTTTGTCGAATGTCAATTTTTGTTTTTTGTCAATCAAGTTTGTTTCAGGGGGAATATTTAGCAAAAAAAAAATGCCAATACTACTATCATTGGCCAATGTTTTTAACAAGTTCTGTTTCGAATAAAAGATGCTTAATAGGAAGTTTCGAAAAAATAAAAGTGTTCGAATACCGCAAGCCATTGTCGAATGTAACCAAGTTTTTGAGGGGTGAGATTGTTCAGTAGAAAATGTTCGAATATCAATGCCTTTGTCGAATATCAATCAAATTTTTTTCAGGAATGTAAAAATTCAGCAAAAATATTCAATGCCATTACCGTTGGTGAATGCCAATCAAAAGTTTCAGGCGGAAATGTAGAACAGAAATCATTTAAAATGTCTGAATGCCATTGCCATTATAAAAAATTTCAAAAGTTTTGTTTTCGGACGTAAAATATTTAACATAAAAATAAAAATTTAAAAATGTTCAAATGCTATCGGACAGATAATGTTAATACCAGCGATCATTCGTCGACATTAATACGCTTTGAGATTAATTAGTATGAGCAATCAATCGCTTGCATGCAGTTAGTATACAAGTACCGAATCTTCATACAAACTTTTAGTTTAAATTAAATTTCCATCCAATCGATCCAACACATTTCTAAAACTTACTCTACGTTCTTACATCCACTTTCGAAATGGAAATTCTCGACCTTTTTAATACGAAAATCCATCCGAACCAATATCTCTGGGAGTGAAGTCCCATTAATTCAGCAACATAAACGAACAACACCTTTTATCAATTCAAATTCCCTCTCTCAACACGAACGGGCCACCTTCTTTTCCCCGTCAGAGGCTGGCTTAATGACGGATGCTGTCGTTCTAACTTCTTCGCACTTGCTGCAAGACTCAACTCTTTCGTGAGAATTTTTCGCGAAAGGGAGAATTTTTGCATAAAATTGTTTTTAATTCCGGCCCGAAATGGGCTGTTTGACATGCCCCTCGGAATTCAGATTGCTATTTCGGCTGCTGGGGAATATCAGGGCATCTTTTGATTTAGGGGGATGACGGCACGTCTTAAAAATGAGAAATGTTGATGCGCCATGCCTTTCCGGGTTATTGGAAAGAATCTGGTGTGATGGAAAGTTTCAGTGCAGTGGATGCACTGCGTTTGAACTTGCAGAAATAAGTCAGTGAGTGAATAGATAGGGACTTGACGAGGAAGTTTTTAAGAAATCTTTTCATAACATCGTTATATTAGAAAGAGTGAACAAGACATCTTTTGATTGCTCAGTTTGGGCCACCATGGGGTTGTCGCACCATTGAGGCGAAGATTTCAATAACAGTTAGCTTTTTAATTACATATTTTCATGTACTTTACTCATGCAAAGAATGTACCATTAAATTTTACATTTGTTGTTTTAAAATAAATTTTAAGCATTTTTTTTATTGATTTATTTACCTAGTATCTTTTGAACTTTTTTTTTAAAATATAAATCTCACGGGAACTACCTTTCCGTCATTTTTTTAAATTTTTTTTTTTTTATCGTTCTGGCAGTTAGCTGAAGTCACAAGCCGCATCATTTGTCTTCTGTCGAAAAAAAGGAAATAAAAACATTCAGAGATCCTGCCTTTTCTTCATCCCATTCTTTTCTACTCCATCCCCCCTTTGCGCTCTCCAGTTTCTGGCATTTAATTCTTCCTGTTTTTCTTCTTTGTTTACTGTTTTTTATTTATTTATTTTTTTCACTATTATTTTGGAAGGACGCAGTCTTTTACTTGTTTTTGTCTTACGTGGTATCGGACATCTCTGACAACTTAGTTTGTTCGCCGGCCAAAGAATTCTTAGCATAGTTTTGGACGAAACTGCGCCATGTAGTACTGCGGCGTGTAATTGGAAAAAAGCACTTTTAATTATCGTCATTTGACTGAATTGCTTTTCGGAGGTGTTGACAGGTATTAACTGATCTTTTTTTTTTGTGTTTTGTTGGTGGCGTGGTTAATCCTTTGTGTTTACATTTTTAAAGGAAAAGATCATTAAATTAAAGCGATAAAAAAGATTTTTATTGGATTTTCTATGGATATTTGATGTATAGTTTTAATAATCGTGCAGGATTTTTTTTTCCATGGAATGTTTTTCAAGTATTCGATGAGCATGTAATGGTGAGCAGAATATTTTTCAACATCTGTGTGCTTCAAGGCAATTTGTGATAGGTTCAGGACAAAATGATGACAACCTCTCTGCCGATATTTGAATAGTTGTTTAGGAAATATTTACCCCATATTTATTTCTCGAATATAAAATATTGTTATTGTTTTCTTGTTAGTTGTTTTATTAATAAAATTTCAAACCAGGAATTTTTTAAAAAACATTTTTTTTTTTTTTTTTTTAACTGTATGAATTTTTGTAAAAAGCAAAAAACTTAAATTTAATGTATTTTCTTAATAGTATTTATTTTATTTGTGTGTAATATTTTAGAATATTTGTCTTTATTGAAGTTTGAATAATATAAATAATGACGTGAGTTCAAAATATAAATTTAGTAGTTTTTAATAGTGTTTTTTTTTCTCATTTCATTTAAATTGTCTTATCGGATAATCAGCGGAAGGTTATTCACCAAACGCCTCCTTTAAACTGCGAAATGTCTTATTTCTGTATTATTTTTGATTTATGGAAGTCACGAAATATATTAATCAGGTATCTCATGTAAGATAAAATAGATATTTGACGTAAATAGGCAAAAAGGTCTTTTACGAAATAAAGATTTTTCGGTACCTAAGTATTAAAAATTCCCGGCAGCAATCGATCGCTGTCA
>BPLR01016766.1:0-49378 GCA_021605095.1 Caerostris extrusa
TATTTTGGGCGTCCGTTAGCTTTTTCTCCTCAGCGCGCATGCTCATAGAAATTGCGCATGCGTATCTGTAATAATGTTTCCTATGAGCATGCGCTAGGGAGAAAAAGGTAACAGACGTCCAAAATACGGTATGCAAAAACTTTCTAATAACTGTAATAGTTTACAGCAAACATCGATTACCCATTCCTTCCCCCTAACCATGTTAGAAATCCTTTACTAATTGAATATGGTGAATTTAACTAATTCTTCTTGGTGACTTCTGCAATTTGACTTCTCTATTTGTCAATTTCATGAATTGGAGATTGGTAAACATTGCTTAACACGTGTCCCAATGAAAAACTTTAAATGAAAATACTCGTCGCTAGTTATATTTATGATTAAATCAAGGTAAAGATATAAACCCAAATTCATCTAAAACATTTTATCTGTTTCATGAACCGGAGATTGGTAAACAACAATTTACAGGCGTCCCAATGAAACATACTAATGAAAATACTCGTCGCTAGTTATATTTATGATTAAATCAAGGCAAGAGATAAACCCAAATTCATTGAAAATGCTTTAGATAAGGTTTAACTTTTATCAAAAGAAAGAGTTACCTCTATTTCACAAGTATATAATTAAACATGTATTTCTAATGCATAAAAATATATAAAATAAGTGCATATTATTCAATCTGAATTTAACTTAAATTAATAATTTTTATATTCATGAAGAAACGGTATTTTTATATCAATAAATACATTAAAATAATTCAATTTATTTGAAACTATACAGCGAATCACCCTACCTAAATTATATTAGATTAAATTTCGAATCATATAAGATTCATAAACACATTTAACAAATATTTTTAGAAGAATACTTTAGTACAATGTATATTTACTTAAGTAACCAATGTATATTTACTTAAGGACTCAATGTATATTTACATGAGTCCTTTTTTTTTAATAAATCCCTAAACATCATGGTAAAACAGGGAACTTTTATTGGTAATTTCCCTACAAGCCATTACTCACTGCTCTTAAAATATTCATTCCTAATTGTTAATCATCTGATAAGAGTTCTAACTACTCGCTTAATAGTAATCACCCAAACCTTTTTCAATAATCATTAGTATCCAGTAGTCATTAAAATAATCGATGTTGATGCTTTTTTTTGCCTTATGATTAAAATAATGCTATTTCATTCACTAACGATCTGTAATTGCAAATGATTAGTCAGAGAAAACTTCAAGGGAAGAAGATGAAATATGCTGCACTGCCTGAAGCTGGGATGGGATTGCTGGACTAAATCAATTAATAATCTCTGGATAATTCGTTAGTCCTATAGCAGCACAGATGAGAACTCTTAATGAAATCTATATAGGAGATAAATTGATCTGTTATTTTTAAGGTTCCGTATAAGAGGCTTTGGCACAATACCACGAGATGCGTTTTTTTTTTTTTTTTGATGAGGGCAATTTTATTCCACCTTTAATTTACTGATCTCTAAAAATGAGAAAATTAATTATTCTATTTTTAATTGGATAAATTATTGTCATTTGAAAAAAAATCTAAATGTTAATTCAGTTTGGACGGAATTTAATTTAAGTCACAGTGTCTCAAAAAACCAGGAATTAAAATTAACTCTTCTTTAAAAACGAGCCTTCAAAAAATTTCAGTTGGATTTTAAAGTAAGAAAAATACATACTAATGTTATCTATCATATAAAGGTCATAAAAGGTCAAACAATAATCATGCGATTTATAATAACGGATGAACATTTCCTTTAGCCTTTAAAAATTTTAAAAAGTCTTAAAATTTTCAAAAATCTTCAGTTTAAATTGTAACTAAATTTGTTCCAGTAATGTTTTATCTTTTAAACAGCTTATGAAGTATAATAGTCGAAATTTAATGGATATTCTAAAGTAAAGGATGTCCAACTATCAATACGGCAGAAACTACAGAATCACTTTTATTTATAACATTTTAATTCTTTTTGGATTATTTTATTTTTTATCCACTAAAAAGTTACAATAAAAAAGAAAATTATTTTTAAAAATATTTATCTTTTTGATCACAATGGTTTCAAACATGTTCAACAATTGGTCACCTCCTCTTTTAGTACATTGTCCACCTATTTTACAATGAAAACTTCTTTTCACCAGGAGACAATTAAAAATGACAGGCCTCTCTTTACTCCATGGCGCTTCATTTCTGTGAATTTTTGTAGAACTAAAAAATTATCATATATCAAGTTAAAGATTAAGCTGTTCTAAAAATTCTAGTTACTCTTATCAAAAAGTTGAAACTTAACAAATAAAAGCATAAAAAACTTGATCTCATAAAATCATTCTTAATTCATATAACCATTCATGGTTAATTCATTTATTGTAATATCAAGTAATATCGCTCAGGAGTAATTTCAAAAAAAAAATCAGTGGTTTATCGTGATCATTTTAGAATCAGAACAACTTCTCGTTTAGGCAGCTAAATGTATCTAAAATAAATACAAGTAACAAAAATAATAAAATTTTGGAGTTTTTATTGTTTCAGTTTATTTGTTTGTTTGTTTTGGAGTTTATTTTTCAATTTATGAATGACAATTATTATAAAATATATTTAAAATAATTATACAGCCAGAACTTAACAATTATTAATTGAATAGATTAAATTGGATAGATGGATTATTTCCTTATTTGTTCCTCTCTAATTTGAGTGAAAATTTTGTGTATTTAGCATAGCGATTAAAATTGTTTAAAATAATGCCCTATCTTTTTAGATACATTATCTATAAAGGTTTTTATGATCAACATAAACAGAAACCTTATAGTTCCACCAAAATATGCAGTTAATATGCAAATATGCAGTTCAATATAGTAAAATGATTTAGTAAAAATCATTTTACTATATTGAAATTATTTTATTGCAAGTAAATTTATTTATTTTTATTGTATTAAAATACAAAAGAAGTATTAAATAATATAAAATAGTGCAAACGAACACAACAAGAAACTTTTTTTTCAATTCGGATTTAAACATTTTCTTTTTGTAAATAATATCTGTAGATTAAACAGCTTTATTTCTACATGCATTGGCTAGTTTCATAATTTCGATTGAAGAAATATTTTCATTTTAAAAAATAGTTTCGAATAGCAAAAAATGCCTTATATGTAACAAGGCCAACACAAACAATTCTTTAAAGGAACCAGATTCGATCCAATAAAAATTCCTTCACTGTCATCTAAGACCCATACAGTTCGACATTTTTTTCTTTTTGCATTCTTTAATGATTTTACGGTTCAACGGATCTCCATCATGTCCCCTTTATTTTCACCCATACTCTTTATCTGTAATATTACCCTCTACCCAAAAAGCCACTAACAAAGTTTAACCCGGAGGCCCTTAAACCCGGAGGCCTTTCGTTCACTTAGAAATTCCACAAGAGATCCTTCTTCATAAGAAGAAAAAGTTGGAGAATTCTAATCTTTGGTGACCAGACCGACCTCACCAGGATTCAGGAATGAAAAATGATTCCTGGGGAAATGACCACGGGTCGAAATTCGTGATGGCTGTTTTCAGTCAAAAACTGGATAAGGGAGTTTTAAGTACTTCTGCTGATGTCCCGTTATTTCTGAGATTTCTAGAGTTCATGCATTATTTATGAAACTCATCCGATGAATCATTCTTAATGCTATTTAATGGTGCCGCTGGAAATATGGCGTGTTGAAAGGAGTATTTTCGTTGACGTGTGTTTATAATGACATTTATGACAAGCTTTTAGTAGCTTTCATTCCATAAAATTTATCATGATCCTTTTATAAACTTTACAATAATAAATAAATAAAAGATAAGTAAGAAAAGATAAAAAATGAGTGAAAATAAAACAGGAAATGAATGAAAATATTAAATGTGAAATATGAACCAAGAATATGAATAAGAACGCGTACATAACTGTGACATGAATTCCAGTTTTTGCGCTAAATTCCTCCGATGAATCAGTTTTAATGCTGTTCAATAGTACCTCTGGAAATAGGGCGTGTGGAGAGGATTATTTTCGGTGACCTGTTTATATGACCTTTTCGATTACCTCTTTCGGTGACCTTTTTTAGAATGATATTTATGACATGCTTTTAGTAGCATTCACACCATAAAATTTATTATTATAATTTTATAAAATTTTAAATAATAAATAAATAAAATACAAATAAGAAAAGATAAAAATAAATGAAAATAAAACAGTGAATGTATAAATATATTAAATGGGAATTATGAGCCCCGTATAAGAACGTGTACATAGCTGTGACATGAATTCCACTTTGCACTCAGTTCGCGATCAATTTTTTGTCACGTGCATTAAGTTAGTTATTAAGGATGAAAGATATATATATTGTTATTTGATATTTTCTCATTTAAATGTATATATACACTGAAGTGACAAGTCATGGGATACCTCTTATTATCGGGTCGGCCCTCCTTTCGCCTGGCGAAGTGCAGCAACTCGACGTGGCATGGACTCAACAAGTCGTTGGAAGTCTTCTGCAGAAATAATGAGCCATGCTGTCTCGATAGACGTCCATAAGAAAGCGTTGAGGGTGCAGGATTTTGGGCACGAACAGACCTCTCGATGATGTCCCATAAATGCTCGATGGGATCATGTCGGGCGATCTAGGTGGCCAGATCATTCGTTGGAATTGTCCAGAATGTTCTTCAAACCAATCGCGAACAGTTGTGGCCCGGTGACATGGCGCATTGTCATCCATAAAAATCCCATCGTTGTTTGGGTACATGAAGTCCATGAATGACTGCAAGTGATCTCCAAGTAGCGGAACATAAGCATTTCCAGTCAATGTTCGGTCCAGTCTCACCAGAGGACCAAGTCCATTCCATGAAAAAACAGCCCCACCATTACGGAGCCACCACCAGCTTGAACAGTGCCTGCTGACAGTTTGGGTCCATGGCTTCGTGGGGTCTGCGCCACACTCGAACCCTACCATCAGCTCTTACCAACTGAAATCGTGACTCATCGAACCAGGCCACGGTTTTCCATTCATCTAGGGACCAACCGATATGCTCACGTGCCCACGAGAGTCGCTGCAAGCGATGTCGTTCTGTCAGTAAAGGCACTCGAGCCGGTCTTCTGCTGGAATAGCCCAAGAAAGCCAAATTTCTCCGCACAGTTCTAACAGACAAGTCCCTTTTACGTCCCACATTGATTTCTGCGTTTACTTGATGCAGTGTTGCTTGTCTGTTAGAATTTACGACTCTTTGCAGACGTCGCCGGTCTCGGTCGTTAAGTGCAGGCGTTCGACCACTGCGCTGTCCATGGTGGGATGTTAAGCCTGAAATTTCATACTCTCGGCACACTCTTGACACAGTGGATCTGGGAATGTTGAATTCCCTTACGATTTCCGAAATGGCATGAGCCATGCGTCTAGCTCCAACTAACATTCCACGTTCAAGTCTGTTAATTCCCGTCGTGCGGTCATCATCACGTCAAAACCTCTTCACATGAATAACTTGAACAGAAATGAAAGCTCTGCGAAAGCACTGCGCATTTATACCTGTTCTATGCGATGCTATTACCATCTGAAAATTTGCATAATGCTATCCCATGACTTTTGTCACTTAAGTGTATATAATGTAATTTAATATATGCGCATCTAAGGATGGCTGGTGGGCTTGAGTCCCAAACCCATTAGTGAAAAGTTTGTACATGTTCAAACATATTATGGCTATTATTTTTTAAATATTTACTATTTCAAAGAATCAGGGGGATTTTTTTATCGATATCAAATTTATTATCGTGACTTTATTTTTTTTTAATTAAGCAAAGCGTTATAATTGGTTAGGTTTGTCAATATTCGTCGAAATTTTGAAATTAACAAAAACAATGTAATGGATTATGGTAATTGTCTTTTAATTTGTTATTTGTTTATGAAATTCTTTTAGAATTTATTTTTTTTGCTTGTGCAGTACTTGTTAGATTTAATGTTTTCTTCTATTATGTATTTGAACTAAATTAGTTTAATGTAGAATTTATTTAACAAAATAATTACTACATTCAATCTCAACTTCATTTATCCTTTTTGTTAATTATGGATTAGTATGATCTATTGAGCTATTACACTTTAATTTATTGAGCTGGCCCTTCTCCAAGACAAAGTCCTGGCTGCGCACCTTCATATATATATTCTAATAATGTTTATTGATAAATATTTCAGAAAAATAAGTGTAGTTTTGGAATGACCATTTATTACCGAATTATTGTGAAATACTATTAACAGAAAAAGTATTTTTGAAATATTTTTAAAAAAATGTGTAGTAGAAATAATTATTTTAACAACCACATATAAAATTTGCAACAAGTTTGAACATTTTATTTTTTATAATGCAGACTGTAATAGATCTAATAAAAATAAAACATTAATAAAACAAAAGAGACTTTTGCTTGATTTAATCAGATTTGTGTCATTCAATAAAATATAATCACTATAATAACCATTTCAGAAAATATTGCTATATACAAATCAAACACATTTAATGAAATATTTTTTAGAAAAATGATTTAGCACACTATATGTTTACTGCTCATTTTTTATAATAAATCCCTAAACATCATGGTAAAACAAGAACTTCATTGGTATTTTCCCTACAAGCCGTTACTCACTGCTGTTAAAATATTCATTCTAATGACTAATCATTTGATAAGAGTTATAACTATTCACTTAACAGGAATCACCCAAACCGTTTTCAATAATCAATCGTATCCAGTAGTCATTAAAATAATCGATGTCGATGCTTTTTTTTAGCCTTATAATTAAAACAATGGTATTTCATTCACTAATGATCTGTAATTGCAAATGATTAGTTAGAGAAAACTTCAAGGGAAGAAGAGCAAATATGCTGCACTGCCTGAAGCCGGAATGGGATTGCTGGACTAAATAAATTAATAATAGTAAGTCCTATAACAGCACAGATGAGCTCTTAATGAAATCTACATGGCAGATAAATTGATCTCTTATTTTTTAAGGTTCCGTATACGAAGTTCTGGCACAATACAACGAGATGCATTTTTTTTTAAGATGAAGGTAATCTTATCCCACTTTTAATTTACCGATCTCCGAAAAAAGAACGAGGAAATTAATTATCCTATTTTTTAATTGGATAAATTAATGTGATGTCATTTCGAAAAAGAAAATCTTTAAATGTTAAGGTAGTTTGAACGGAATTTAATTTGAGTCACAGTATCTCTAAAAACAAGGAGATAAAACTAACTGCTTTTAAAAAGACACTCCTTCAAAAAAATTCCAGTTGGATTTTAAAGTAAGATAGCTACATAATAAAGTTATCTATCTTACAAAAGGGCATAAAAGGTCAAACAATAATCATGCCATTTACAATTATTGAATCACTGAAAAGTTTTTAATTTTCAATTTTAAGTTAAACTCGCATGTGTAAATTTAACATTGATGATCAAATGATTAGCACTCTGGCGTTCGGTGCGCAAAGTGGCAGGTTCAAGTCCTGGTGATGATGTGGATGTTGGTAATAGCGGTTTGGAATCCACTTTAAACAGTAGATCACGGTCTAATATGACTTCAGAGCCTTGGGAGTAGAGCTGACAACCCTACTCCATAAAGGAAATAAACATCTCATATTTCCAGAGTCTGCTAGTAGGTAGACGGCATTGGCCCACCATGGGGCTGTTGTGCCAATGAAGTTTGGTTTGTAGATCTACAGTCATTTGTTTGTTTGCACACTTTGGGCTAGTGAGACCAGAATCTACTGTTTAAAATGGATTCCGAACCACTCACAGACATTCATGTAACCGCCAATATTCAAACTTAAAGCCTGTGATACCAACGGCCAGAGCGCTAGCCAATGGCCCATCAAGCCGCCTGCCAATGAAGGAAATGTTTATTATTTAAAGACATTACCATACTAGTAGTAGTGGTTTAACATTGTAACAAATGTTAGTTTAGATTTCTTGAAGAATATTATTGAATTGCTATATGCGCTTTCACTCTAACGGTTTTGATTGATAGATTCTTATCTTATAAAATTGAACTATCTTTGGAATTTTATTCGAGAGCGTATTAACTGTCATTTGTCACAGGCAGATATAATTCCGTCACCGATTCTGTGCAAAGATAAATAATCTGTTTAAAGATGGAAACTGGATGAATGAATTATTTGTTAGGGATGCTATTCAGCTATGCAAGGCTCAAAAGCAATTTTGAAAAAGAAAAGAAATTCGTATTTATTGTAGAAATTTTTTATTTAATTTTCTATTGATATTATGCAATTGAATATTTTAATTATTAAAAATTAAAATTATTTATGGTCATTAAACCACATAGGAAACACCTGTCTCAATTTCACGAAAATTATTTTCTACCATTTGAATTTTCTACCAGAAATTTACTACTATACTTACTACTATACTTACTACTACTTTACTAGTACGATTCTTTCTATTTATCAAGAGTATATTTGGTCCCTTTCCTTAGAATCCATACGACTTGGCCTCTTGCCAGTTTTCTACACAATTGGTTGTCGAACTATATTTAAAAAAATTTTTGCTTAGAGAAAAAAAAAATATACTAGTTACTATACAACATTTAGCATTTATTTCTTCACATACAATGTATTTTCACTTAAACGTCTGTATTTCTGTTAACTCCGATTTTGTTATTTTTGTTTATTGTATTTTTTTTTCACAGGTGCGCAGTGAGGATTTTGTCTTGGAAGGGGGAACAACTCAATAAATTAAAGCGTAACAGCTTATGAAAGCTCAATAGATCATACTATGAAATTTCTTGTATTAATTATTTTATTAATAATTTTTACATTACACTAATTTGGTTCAAATACATAAAAAGAAAACATTGAATCTAACAATATTGCACAAAGAATAAAAAAGAAATTACGTAAATATATTACAAATTAAGAGTCAGTTTCGTTTTCTCTTTTGCTAGCTAATCCATTACATTGTTTTTGTTAACTGCAAAATTTTAATGAATACTTAATAAAACTAAACCAGGAAGAACGCCTTCTCAATCAACAAATTAAGGAGCGATAATAAATTTGACATTCTGATTCATTGAAATATTAAGTATTTAAAAAATAATAACCATAAGTTTGAACACCTGCACACATTTCACTAATGGGTTTGGGGGGGGCTCAAGCCTACCAGCCATCCGTAGATGAGCATATATATATATATATATATAAGAGAGAAAAATATATTAAATAACAGTATATATATATATATCCCTCATCCTTAATAACTAACTTAATGCACGTAATAAAAAAAGATAATTGACAGCGAACTTAGTGCAAAAGTGGAATTCATGTCACAGTTATGTACGTGTTTTCATATTCTTTGTTCATAATTCACATTTAATATTTATTTTCACTCATTTTTATCTTTTCTTATTGTATTTTATTTATTTATTATTTAAAAGTTTATAAAAAGGATAATGATAAATTTTATGGGCTGAATGCTACTAAAAGCTTGTCATAAATATCATTATAAAAAAAAAGGTCATCGAAAATAATCCTTTCAACACGCCATATTTCCAGCGGTACCATTAAATAGCATTAAGAATGATTCATCGGACGAATTTCATAAATAATGTATGAACTCTAGATATCTCAGAAATAACGGGACAGTAGTAGAAGTACTTTACCTCCCTTATCCAGTTTTTGACTGAAAACAGCCATCACGAATTTCGACCCATGGTCATTTCCCCAGGAATCATTTTCATTCCTGAATCCTGGTGAGGTCGGTCTGGTCACCAAAGATTAGAATCCTCCAACTTTTCTTCTTATGAAGGAGGATCTCATGTGGAATTTCTAAGTGAACGAAAGGGCCTCCGGGTTAAAAATTTGCTAGTCGCTTTTGGGTAGAGGGGGTAATATTACAGATAAAGGGTACGGTTGAAAAGAAAGGGGACATGATGGAGATCTGTTGAACCATAAAATCATTAAAGAATACAAAAAAAAAAAAAAAAAAAAAAATATGTTCTACTGTATGGTTCTTAGATGACAGTGGAAGAATTTTTATTGGATCGAATCTGGTTCTTTAAAAGAATTGTTTGTGTTGGGATTTGTTACATAGAATATTTTTGTAATTTGAAACTATTTTTTTTTAATAAATGAAAATATTTCTTAAATCGAAATACTGTATCTAGGAAATGCATGTAGAAGTAAAGCTATTCAATCTCCGGATATTATTAAGTATACAAAAAGAAAATGTCTAAATCAAAGTGAAAAAAAAATTTTTATGTTGTATACGTTTGCATTGTTTTAATATTACTTAATGCTTCTTTTGTATTTTCAATACAATGAAAATCAATAAAAATCAATAAAAGCTAATAAATTTAACTACAATAAAAAATTTCAATATAGCAAAATAATTTTGTATTAATATAAACGGCATATTTAAATGGAACTACTTAGCTGTTCATAAAACACATGTTGATTTTAAAATTCTAATATATACAAATGTTTCTAAAAGATAAGATATTTTTTTAAATTATCAGTATATTAAATAGACAAAATTTTCACTCAAATTAGAGGGAAAAAAATAACGAACTTTTTAATCTATCAATTAACAGTTGTTAAGTTCTGGCTATTTAGTGATTTTAAATATATATTTTATAAAAATTGCCATTTATAAATTGAATTCCAAAATTTTTTATTTTGAATACTTGTTTTAGGCACGAGAATTTAGCTGTCTAAAAAGTCATTCTGAACCTAAAGTGATCATAACAAACCACTGATTTTTTGGAAAATTACTCCTTGGCGAGAATTCTCACGATTTCTGATATTACCATAAATAACTTTACCAATCAATAGTTCTATGAACTATGAATGGTTTGTGAAAAACGAAATATCAAGTTTCTTTTGTGTTTTCATTTCTTTTCGTTTCAACTTTTGATAGCAGTAGCTAGAATTTTTAGAACAGTTTTAAATTTTAATTTTTAATTAAATGAAGTATCTGGAGTAAAGCTGTGCACATATATTTTTAACTGTCAGTGAAAAGGGGTGAACTTCATGGTGAAAAAAGCTTTCATTGTAAAATAGGTGGACAATTCACTGGAGAAGGAGGTGAAAAGTTTTTGAACTTGTTTGGAAACCATTGCGACAGTTTGGAATATATTATTATATTAGAATTTTTACTATCATATAAGAATTTTCAGCACTATAAAATTGAAAAATGAAGTATGAGTAAAACCCTCACATTTTAACGATCACTTGGTGAAAAAATTTTCATCTCAAAATCGGTGGAAAATGGAGGAAGAGGTGACCATTTGTTGAATATGTTTGGAAAAAATCGTGACCGTTTAATGTGATAAATATTTTTAAAAATAATTTTCTTTTTGCAATTCTTTAATGGATAAACTTTACTAAATGCATGCTTAATTAAGCAAATTAATAAAGGAAACAACTGAAAAGTATTAAAAATGTTATAAATTAAAATAAATCGGTAGTATTGGATTCAAGAACAAGCATGGCTTGTACTTCTGCTATATTTATAGTTGGACATTCTTTACTTTAGAATATTCATTAAATTTCGACTAGTATATTTCATAATATATTTAAAAGATGAAACTTTACTGGATGACTTTAGTTACAATTTGAATGGAAATTTTTGAAAATTTTAAGACATTTTAAGATTTTTAAAGTCCAAAACAAATGATCTTCTACTATTAAAATGATTGCTTTTTTCTGCATTTGATCCATAGAAAATGCTTGACAATTAACAATTTTATTAAAATGAAACACCCCTTTAGTGTATATGAGAAGTTAAAGAAGGGGATATAAAGCTTCTCTAGTTGAAATTTGAGCGAAACACTCGCTTATTTCTATATCGCATGGCAATATATCTAAATTCTGAAAGTTATTACTCAATTTGTTGTTAAAATAATTTACTATTTGTATTAATTTACCGAAAAAAAGGGAAGAAAAAAAACCATAAATTGAGTATTTAAATATAAATTAATAAATATATATTTAATACCTCAATGAATTTTTATATAAGCATTATAATTTAATTAAGTAATTAAGCACAAAGAAAAGGTCAAAGCTATTTCAAACATCTTAGTTAATAAAGAAATGGTTATAAGTATTTAAGTAACAAAGGGTGTAACGGAAGGATTAAATGCATTTAGATAATTGTACTGAGTAACGAAGAAAAACAACTTAAGTAGTAACTAGCAAATAGGTATAATGGCTGTAAGATTTTCTTTACTAAAGAGGCTAAGCTATTGAGATATTTAATTGCTTGCGTATCGCGTTCAGTTTAATTAAAGGATAGCAGCTCCCTTAATTACGTGAAAATTAGATAAATAAATTAATAAATAAATAAAACGATTACTTGTAATTAGTGTACTTTTCCCAACTGACAAAATTACACTGAAATTGGAATTGAGTAACTAATTAGTTAATGATGAGTGCGTGTTCTGGAGATGATGGTGAGTTTGGGTTTTGGAGGTTACCATTAAATTTAAATAAGATCATCCTTCAAATTAAGTAAGATGAATGTTTTCATGAATGAATCTTATTCATATAGCACTGTTTGGTTAATGTTTCTGTCAGATTTCATTAAGGACCAATGGATATAAATACCACAAGCCCAATTTTCCCCTTAATTTTTGGGAAATATATATTTTTTAATAATAAACAAATATTTAATGACTATGGTTTTAAATATATAAATATATATTTCTTTTCAGATTATTTATTGATCAATATAATAATTTTATTTCTGCGTTTTCTATTTTTACTAAATTATTTCTTGCCTTTTATTTAATAAGTATAAATATGTGCACTATCTGACAATTTTGGATGTTTAAATACCATGAAAACACATTTTACCTGAAAAACAGAAACAGTAACAACATTTATAACAAATAATGAGAGATTCCATATGCTCAAAACAGGTATAGACAGATAATTGTTCGATGATACCTATCTGGTTTCGAGCCAAAATCTTTCAGTCCAACTTGCCAATCACCAGTCAATACAAAAGTTTTAAATATGCATGTAAATAACAAGATACTTCTAAGAATAAACTAAATATCTAACGAACAGTAATTTTCATTAGTGAAAAATGAGTTAAACATTTTTATATATTATGACTATTTTAAAGTGTTTTAAAGATCCACCGTGTCTTTCAAAACAAAAGATAGCCGACAGCGTATAGTGTTCAAAGTTGATAGATCCTCCTTTTTAGGACGGGTTGATGCTCAGTTAGAGTTTGGATATTGCATTCTTTGTTTTTCGTTCATTAGACTTTGCAGCCAATAATGGGAGAGGGAGAAAAAGAAAAGGGAATGTGCATAGTCAGTGAAGAGTTCCAGGTAGTACGGGTTAGACTAAGATCCTTAAAAGAACTGGCTTTAAAAAATGATTTTTGCAAATATGTTATGTATAATAGTATTTTGTGTGTTATGTGCTGCAGATGTGAAATGCTATCTTAGTAAATTTTAATAAATATGGCAGTGAAACATTCGGTTTATATTTTGAGAAATAATTTAGTTTGTATTCATGAACAATAATGGATCAAGACCACACTCATTTCCGGCCTTAACTGAATGGTACTAAATAAAATTTGGTTATTGATGTTTTACTCAACACTACACATAAATTTATTGTTTTAGTTTTATATCTAATAACATAAACAAATATTGTTATTTTAAAAAAATTTATTGTTAGAATAAATTTTATAAAATGTTTATGTTAGATGTGGGAAAAAAATGAAACTTAAAAATTAAATGACGAAATGATTAATGTAAATTCCTGTTTTATAAATATATAGCCAGTTCGTTTCGTTTAAACAACATAATAAATGCGAACTATAAACTATTTCAATTCTTCTTTAAAAAAGAAAACCCTAGACAAAAATAAAACTCTCGTTGGGCCCCGGATATGTTTTCATTTTGTATCTCTGCTTCATTATTTTTATAGAAATTTCTTTCTTTTTTTGTGTGTGTTTGATGCTTCCAACATTCATACAATTTTAAAACTTGAATTTGAGAGCTAGTTGAAGTGATAAAAAAAAAAAATGGTACCGAGGTACTCGTGATTTGAATCTTTACATTTCTGTGCTAAAAAATGATAGAATATCTTTTATAAAAAAATATGAAACTTTAGATGAATTTTTGATGAAAAATTAATAGTAATTTATGATAGACTAGCAGACCTGCTTTTGCTTGGTTGTAGGAAATGAAACATTTTTAGGATTTCGTAAATTTTTATTTAGAAAAATATAGGTGCAGAAGGAAAATTTTGAGATTTTAAATAACTCACCTTATATCAATAATAAATAACTCACCTTGACTCCATAAATCAATATTCTTATGCAAAAATTCTTAGTGATTTTTTTTTTTTTTTTTCCCATCCAAAACTTGTTAGCATTTATGTTTTAGATTGTGATAGTGTTAGTTTTTAAAATAAATTGAAAATTTATTCTGTACATTTCTACATTATTTTTTTCAGTAACTTATCTAATTACAGAGCCCGATGGCTAAGTGATTAGCTCTCTGTTAATTTTTACTGAAGGTTTCGGTGCCATGGATGTTTGTTAGTGGTTTGGAATCCATTTTAAACCATAGATACCATAGATAACCATTTAAACCATAGTCCAATAAGATCGTAGAGAGACAAACCAGGGGTGTTAGGCGTAGAGCCAACAAACCTACTCTGCTAAAAAAAAAAAAAAAATCCTGTTGACAAATTTGGCAAAAGGCCTTGACCCAGCACGGGCTGTTGAGCCAAATATGATGATGACTATAAGCACCAGCCATTTTTTTTAAAAATGATGCTATTAGCTGATATGGAAATCTGATGGCATTAAAGAAAAATATTGTAATCTTGTTACTTAAAAAATTCTTATCAAAATGAATTTCATAAAATATTCATGTTAGTTATGAAAAAATGAAATATATTATTAAGATAACAAAATAATTAATGTAAATTCCCGTTTTATAAATATATAAGCCAATTCTTTTCGTTTAAACAACATAAAAAAATCTGAACTATAAACTATTTAAATTGTTCTTCTTTAAAAAAAAAAAAAAAAAAAATTCCGAGACGAAAATAAAACGCTCGTTGGATCCCAGATATGTTTTCTGCAGAATTCCAGAAGCATAATAAACTGTAAGCTGAAATGCAATACGCCCGAGATCAATAAATAGTTTCTTCTGAGAACTTTACGTCAAAATTTCGGGTAGCAGTTAGGAAGAAATGATCAACTGCGCAACTGAGTTTCTTCATTTTCGCTATTCCTGCCCGTTTGTTATCCCCCTTCCGTCCCTGAGTTTCTTATTTCGGAGCTTCATTTTGTATCTCTGCTTCATTATTTTTTATAGAAACTTTTATTATTATTATTTTTTTTTGGTGTGTGATGCTTCCAACACTCATACAATTTGAAAACTTGAATTTGAGAGGGAATGCAGAAAGAGACATGAATAAAAAGGGTAGCGAGGTACTCCTGATTTGAAACTTTGATTTCTGTGCTTAAAAAAGTGGTAGAATATCTTTTATAATAAAAATATGGAATTTTAGATTAATTTTGACAAAAATTAATAGTGATTTATAACAGACTAGCAGACCTGGCTTTTCCTGGTTATGGGAAATAAAACATGTTTAGGCTTTGGCAAATTTTTACTTAGACAGAATATCGATTTGAGATTTTAAATAACTTATCTTATATCAATAATAAATAACTCACCTTGACTCAATAAAGCAGTATTCTTATACAAAAATTCTTAGTGATTTTTTTTTTGCATCCTAAATTTGTTAGCATTTATGTTTTAGATTGTAATAGCATTAGTTCGGAAAATAAATTGAAAATTTATTCTGTACATTTTCTACATATTTTTATCAGTAACTTATCTAATTACGTAACCTGATGGCAAAGTGATTAGCTCTCTGTCAATTTTTACCGAAAGTTTCGGGGCCATGGATGCTTGTAGTGGTTTGGAATCGACTTTAAACCATAGATACCATAGATGACCATTTAAAACATAGTCTAATACTTTCGTAGAGAAACAAACCGGGGGGGGGGTTAGGCGTAGAGTCAACAAATCTACTCTGGTAAAAAAAAGAAAAAAATGTTGCGAAATTTGGCAAAAGACCTTGGCCCACCAGGGGCTGTTGAGCCAAATAGGATGATAACTATTGGCACCAGTCAGTTTTTTAAAAAAATGGTGCTAATAGCTATTAGTAGATATGGAAATCTGATGGCACTAAAGAAAAATGTTGTAATATTGTTATTTAAAAAAAATTCTGATCAAAATGAATTTCATAGAATATTCATATTAATTATGAAAACAATTAAAAATTAAATATAAGATGACAAAATGATTAATTTAAATTCCTGTTTTATAAATATATAGCCAGTTCCGTTTCGCTTAAACAACATAAAAAATCTGAGCTATAAACTATTTCAATTCTTCTTTAAAAAAGAAGAAAATTCCCGAGACAAAAATAAAAGTCTCGTTGGGCCCCAGATATGTTTTCTGCAGAATTCCAGAAGCATAATAAAGTGTAAGCTGAAATACAATACGCCCGAGATCAATAAATAGTTTCTGTTGAGAACTTTACGTCAAAATTTCGGCTGGCAGTTAGGGAAGAAATGATCAATTGCGCAACTGAATTTCTTCACTTTCGCCACTCCTGCCCGTTTGTTATCCCCCCCCGTCCCTGAGTTTCTTATTTCGGAGCTTCATTTTGTATCTCTGCTTCATTATTTTTATAGAAATTTGTTTTTTTTTTTATTTGGTGTGTTTGGTGCTTCCAACACTCGTACAATTTTAAAACTTGAACTTGAGAGGGAATGAATGCGAAAGAGAGGATAAAAAATGGCAGTAAGATATTCCTGATTTGAAACTTTAAATTTCTGTACTAAAAAAAAAAATAGGAGAATATCTTTTATAATAAAAATATAAAACTTTTGATGAATTTTCACGAAAAAGTAATAGCAATTTATAATATATTAGCAGACCTGTGTTTGCCTGGTTACAGGAATTGAAACATTTTTTAAGTTTTGGCAAATTTTTATTTAGAAACAATATAGATGCAGAATGAAAATTTTAAGATTTTAAATAACTCACCTTATATCAATAAATAACTCACCTTGACTCAATAAAGCAATATTCTTATACAAAAATTCTTAGTGATTTTTTTTTTTTTTCCATTCTAAATTTGTTAGCATTTATCTTTTAGATTGTAATAGTGTTAGTTTGGAAAATAAGTTGAAAATTAATACTGTACATTTTCTACATTATTTTTTACAGTAACTTTGTAATTACAGGGCCTGATGGCTAAGTGATTAGCTCTCTGTCAATTGGTATCAAAGATTTCTGTACCTTGGATGTTTGTAGTGGTTTTGAATCCATTTTAAACAGTAGTCCCGCTCTAATATGACAGTCGAGCAACAACTCAGGGAATTGGGCGCATGGTTAACAAAACTATCCAGTAAAAGGAAAAGATTTCGGTTAACAAAACTACACAGTAAAAGGAAAAAAGTATTTCGGTTAACAAAACTATCCAGTAAAAGGAAAAAGATTTCGGTTAACAAAACTACACAGTAAAAGGAAAAAGAATTTCGGTTAACAAAACTACCCAGTAAAAGTAAAAAAGTAGTTAACAAAACTGCCCAGAAAAAGGAAAAAAAGTTAACAAAACTAAAGTAAAAGGAAAAAAAGTATTTCGGTTAACAAAACTACCCAGTAAAAGTAAAAAGTGTTTCGATTAACAAAACTACCCAGTAAAAGTAAAAAGTATTTCGGTTAACAAAACTACCCAGTAAAAGTAAAAAGTATTTCGGCTAACAAAACTACCCAGTAAAAGTAAAAAGTATTTCGGTTAACAAAACTACCCAGTAAAAGAAAAAGTATTTCGATTAACAAAACTACCCAGTAAAAGAAAAAAGTGTTTCGGTTAGCATAACTACCCAGTAAAAGGATGTTTCGAAATATGGCCGAAGTCCTTTGTCCACCATATGAGCTGAACTAAATATGATGATAACTATTGTGATTTTAAGTGATTTATGATCTGTGACAGAAAAATCTGATGGCAATAAAGAAAGAAAAAGTATTTCGGTTAACAAAACTACCCAGTAAAAGTAAAAAGTATCTCGGTTAACAAAACTACCCAGTAAAAGTAAAAAGTATTTCGGTTAACAAAACTACCCAGTAAAAGTAAAAAGTATTTCAGTTAACCAAACTACCTAGTAAAAGAAAAAAGTATTTCGATTAACAAAACTACCCAGTAAAAGAAAAAAGTGTTTCGGTTAGCATAACTACCCAGTAAAAGGATGTTTGAAAAAAGTCCTTTTGCCCACCATATTTGAACTAAATATGATGATAACTATTGTGATTTTAAGTGATTTATGATCTGTGACAGAAAAATCTGATGGCAATAAAGAAAGTAAAAAGTATTTCGGTTAACAAAACTACCCAGTAAAAGTAAAAAGTATCTCGGTTAACAAAACTACCCAGTAAAAGTAAAAAGTATTTCGATCAACAAAACTACCCAGTAAAAAAAAAAGTATTTCGGTTAGCATAACTACCCAGTAAAAAAAAAGTATTTCGGTTAGCATAACTAAAAGGATGTTTTGAAATATGGCCGAAGTCCTTTGCCCACCATATGAGCTGAACTAAATATGATGATAATATTGTGATTTTAAGTGATTTATGATCTGTGACAGAAAAATCTGATGACAATAAAGAATAAGGTTTTAATTAATTAAAAAAATATTATGTAAAATTTTTAAACAAATAATTATTGAACTAAAATAAATGATAACAACTGAACTTTTTATAGGTTGTAAGTAATGTCGGAATATACACACATATTTACACAGTCCAGTCACATTAATGTGACCACCTGTCAAAAAGCCAGAATATACACTCTTGTATAATCTGGCTTTAAGTGGAGTGTGGTATTAAGTGGAATTCTTTATATACACTCCACTGCAATGTGCTGCCACTTTTGTGATTGGTTATTTCACGTTGACGTCGAAAGTAGGTGGTGGTCACATTAATGTGACTGGACTGTGTATATGTATATATACATATTATTGTTGTTCATCAAGGGTTTTTTTAAAATTTATATCAAGTTCAATCTTGTTTAGTTTTTATGAGTTCGATTCTAATTGATGGTGCATATTGCACTAATTACTTGGAAGAACTGGCCATTGTAAAATAGTGTTTCCTACAGACATAAATTTTGTTTGGAATTCTTCAAGTTTTCAATGTGGGTCTGGATTTTTTAATTTCTAAAAATGTAATGTAATTTCTGTAAATGTGAGGAATTACGTTCATCGTTATAAAAAAAGTTTGATGCACTAAAGTAGGAAATAAAAATTTAAATTATTCAATAGGTTTAGTGGATTATCTTCAAACATAAGAAGAATTTGTATATTGGATGAGATGAATTAATTACGTTGTAAATAAAAATTTGTGAGAAATATTTAAAAATATCTTTTAAATATCACTGCAAAAATTATTTTTTTACATTCGAATAAGAGTTTGAAAAAGCCATTTTGCTAGTGGGTAGAAATTTGCAAGACTTCAGATTACAAAAGTTATTTCTTTTTAGCAAAGGTTGTTTATTTTTTCTCCTCACATCTATAATGACCTCGTGGATAATGATAGTCTTTGAGGGAAGAATAATGTTTTCATGAACAATTTTCAGAACTAACTACCCCTTGTATGTCACATGGCAGAAATCCGAGAAAACTCCATCGATTGGTTGAAATTCTCACAATCAACGGGGAGAAAACATAAAGAAAACATTCATTAATTTCGTACTTAAATTATTAATTTTAAATGAATTAAATTAAAGTACTATAATTATTTTACTATAAAATAAAATTGAATAAATGATTTCTAGAATAGATTCGATTTTATTATTCAAATTATAATTACTTTTGTCGTCAGAATATCTGCGTATTTTGTAAAAAGAGTTAAAGGGGAGATAACATTTAACTAGCGCCACCTAGAACGATACTTCATTGACTTTGTTGTCTTTTTTCAATTCCTTCTATTAGCTCACATTCTCCCTATATATATCTTGTTCAAATTTTCAATCGTTCATAAAATACTTTTTATTAATCCACTCAAGTTCAAATACATTTTCTTTGAATTTGTAATGGATGTTAATACAGTTTTTTTCAAATATTCATTCAGTAATTAAATTTAATTAAATAATTTTTTTTTTTTTTTAGATTTAAGTTGCATATATCTACCAATAGATGGCACCAGATAAACTTAAAAAAATGAATGAAAATTATTTATAAAGGACTTTCTGCAATATAAGTGAAAAAAAGTAGGAATTAACTTTAAAAATGTTCTTTTTTATATTACTTGTTTTAGGTTATTCCCAGATTTCTTTCCATTTATGACCTAATCATTCCTTTTGCTAATAATTGTGTATAATGTAGAAGAGTCTGCCATGGTGAACGCTGGATTTCCTAAATTTTACTACCTCATTGGCAGTTAAAAGAAAAAAAAAAAAATAAAAAAAAAAAAAAAACAATTATATAATCTTTTAAGAAAACCTAAATACGAAAATCCCATAAATTTTTGTTAAGTGGACACTTTTGTATACATTGAAATTGTACAAAGGGTTTAAAGACAATTTGCTGAAAAAAATTTAGACATGCTTGAGTAGAAAATGATTGAGTTATAATTAAATTTTATCCATAGAAGTGCTAATTATCTTAATTATATTTAGGTTTTTAAGATATTACTTAATTAATTTGAGTAGATTGAGCGTTGGCGGTAACTTAAAGCAATCTTCTAAGTGCAGGAAGAGTAAAAAAAATATTGCAGATTGAGCGTAGGTAGCTACTTAAGCAATCTTCTCAGTGTAGAAGTGTAAGAAATTTTTCTGTAGCATTTTTTTCGGTAATTTTAATGCTGTTCTAAATAAACATGTGAAAAAATGGAATATTAATTTCTTACTATTCCATGAATAAAGTCTTCCCAAAGTTTTATTTTAAACAAATTGAGAACCGAACGAAACGTGAAGTAAAAACGAAATGTTTTTTAAAAACTTAGAATTTACAATTTTTTTGTTTTGATGTTTGTTTAAATATAACGTATAAACTTTCATTAAAACTACGATTTTTGCAATGTAAAATTTATAAGGGTACTTAAGTTAACGACATCAACTTTTCATCAAAGAAAATAAATCGAAGTAAAAAAAACTTTAAATTTATATTTAAATTTTAAATAATTTAAATTGGGAATGAAACTACTTTTAAGTTTCATTCCCAATTGCAGCAATCACTGCATAGTTTTACAAAATATTATAACTGTACTAATGGTTTCAAATTTATGCGAAACATTAAGATTTAAGAAAAATGCAATTAAAAATTTACTTAGCTGTAAAAATTTGATTCTTTTTAGTAAACAGTTATTTTCTAATTCACATAACATTTGATAATTGAAATACGGCAAAAAAAAGGTGTTTGGGGAACATAAGCGTTGAATAACAAAAATCTGAACATTAAAGATAATTTTTTGAACACATTCGAATACTTTTAGTTAAAGGTCAACATCAAAACATGAAAGAGGAGTCGCATAGATAAAAAATAAATCTAATTACAATATTTGTTAAAACAACTGGCACTTGTTTTCTTATATTTTAGAACCGGCAGTAAAATGTTTTAAAAGATAAAAATAGGTTGTACACGCATTACCATAAAATTAGGGCACCAGATATGAGTTTTAAGACTGCTAAGAGGTTCGGGATGAAGGTTTGTATTGAGTACTCATGGAAATGATTAACATTGCAGCATCATTGAGCATCATGTGATACCAGTAGAGGACATTGATGTGCTTCCAACCTCTCCTTGAAGTAGACTGCATGGAATTACCTGCTGTGGCTGGAATCTGTGCCGATGTACCAAACAGATATGTTGATGCAGTTACCATATTGACGAAACAAACATCAGCATTTGACAGAATTTGAGAGTAATCACTGGAAGATGATAAAGGATGGATGGATGTGAGGTCTTTTTCCGTTCTATGGAGATGTTGGTAGCGAGTTGCCAAACAGTGCACAAGCTCAAGACGCCCTCAGACGATCAATAACAGAAAGGATCACTATCGTTTACTACTATCCATATATATCGCTTACTACTATCTATCTACCACTACCGAAATACCAACCATTATCCAACAAGCATGTACACAGCCGACCGTACAATATCCGTAAGCAAACGATAAGATCTGTACCGCATCTTTTTATCTGTACCATTGAAATAAATCTATCTGACAATCGGTTCCTATCGCGGAATTTATTATTCGTACATGAGCTGGTTTCTGACAATCAACCACCGTCACCACCGTTTGAATGATGCATGGTTGGATGATAATAGATTGTAATGAAGTGGAAGAAGATTGTGTTCAGGCACGAAATTTAATTTAATTTGAATATTCTTTACAATAGCATATGTGTTTGGAGGCACTGTGATGTCACATCAAAGCTGCCTATTGTTTGGAGTGCACTATACACCAACAAATTTCATGATGGCTTGGTGAGCCATGCGAATTCAATCCTTTCTTGTAATGATCCAAGCCATCATGATTGTCTAGGTGTGCATCCTTGATATCTTTTAGCCACGTTGGTTGTTCCTCATGGAAGGGATGTCAGGAAGCATTTTTCAACAGGATATTACTTGACCACAGAACATGTCAGCGTTTTTGCTTCCTCTATACGGACATACTTCTGTCATGTCTTATCCCCCAAAAAGTGTGGGATAAAGATTAGACGCCATTCATTTGGGTTGGTCTGTGACGAAATTTCTAACATTGTAAGAAACGTACCTGCTGCAATGCTCCTGGCTTCAAAGACCCTATATTGCTTTTTATATTTTCCTACAATAAATATTGTTTTTGCTTTTCCTTTGTAATCATGTATTTATATCAGCGTTACAAACAAACTTGTAAAATTTCATCATGGTTCTTAACGTGGCTAATTTTTATGCCAGTGAGTGTAATAAAATTCACTTTTAGATGTGTTGATTCTTCTTTTTTTATTGACACAAGTGTGTCAGGCATAATATAGTACTCAAACATATTAGAGACTTTTAGATACAGTGCTGAAAATATTCAAGAATTATTGAAGAAGTTCTACTTTGAAGAATGATTTTGAATAAATGAAAATTATTCAATTTAAATAAGCTGTTATTAAAGGAAAATGTTATTTCAAAACATTAACAACATCATGAAAAAAAAAAGAAATATCATAAGACACGAAAGAAGAATATTAATGCATATTAAATATGTTTTTAATTGTCTGTTAAACTTCGTTTCAAGATTAACGATTTTATACTATTTATTCAATTTTTTTCCATTTTCGCTCAAAAACAAATATTTTTAAATGATCTTTCTTTTAATATACTCTCTGTTTTGTTAAACAATATGTGATTATTTGAAAAGAACAAAGAAAAAAACGACTTAAGGAAGAAAAAGATATTCTAAATCCATTTTAAATTATAGCGTTTATTTTTTTTTTAACTTAGCTCTTATATGGAGGTACTTCAATGGCAGACATTTTTTTAAAAATGGCATCAGTTTTTTTTTTCCAAAATAAAATTCAAATAATCTCTAAAGTATTAGGATGAAAAAAAAGTAGATTTACAACGGACAATTATTAATCTTTTTTTTTTTTGTTGTTATTAGAGTAATGACAGAAAATTAAAGTATTTAGAACATATTCTTAACATCTTTCTTATACGGATTTAAAAGTAATTTCTTTTGTACGAATTAATCTTCTCCATTTTTAAGGTGGAATGCAAAGTTACTGATAAGTTTTTTTTATTTATTTTATCCATCATTTTTTTTAGACGTGGTTCAGTTAATTTTTAAAGTGAGTTTTATTGTGAATTCAAAAGTAATTATGAAAACTTTTTCCAAGGAATTTTTGCAGTTAATTAACTTATTAGCTTTAAAAGAAACAATTTTGAGATGAAAAAAAAAAAAATACTTCATTATTTAGCAGTTATTAAGTGTTTTTCAAAATAAAAATAGTAATAATTTAAAGAAGACTATTGACTTATTAAATTGCATTTTTTTATATTTCTTCTATTTTAGTATATTTTTGATTACAATTCTAAACGCCATGCCATTAATTAACTTTCTCTGTTAGCATTTTTAGAAATTATTATGCTATAGCAAAAAATTCACTGCAAATGTTTAAAAATTAATTGTATTTCATAATAAATGCATGTACTATATAATATGTAAAAATCATGTGCAATTTTTCACAAATTTTGAAATATTTTTTTTTAAATACAAACTTAACGAAGTAAATCTTTTAACACATTTTAGAACAAATGGCAGTCCATTAAGTTTCAGATAAAAGTTTTTCGAAATCTAATTTTGAGTAACAACAAATTTATTTTAATGTAAGTCATTAAATCTCGATATCTTTAGCAATTTTCTTTTTCTTCAATTGTACATACACATAAAAATATAGTTTATAAATTTCTCATTAAAAATCTTACAAACATTCCTTCAAACAAAATATTGTATTATTTTATCATATAAAAACCAAAAAATGATGAATATTTAATTTAAACAAAATGTATATAATTTAAATTTAATATTGTATAAATCATAACACATGGTTGAAGCAAAAGTATGCATTTAATGGCGGTGAAGGATTTTTATTTACTATTTTTTAATCTAATTGATTTTATTACTGTAAATTAGGCACTGCTAAATTGTACACAAAAGGCAGTCGGTGAGTATTCCTATATCGGAAAGAAATGTTTAGAAGTGGTATAAAACAGTTCAAAGAAGGCAGAGAACGCGTTGAAGACGAAGATACTCCTGGTCGACCATTAACCTCAACAAACGAAGCTGACGTCCAAAAATTAAAGATTTAGTGCTTGCAAACCATCGATTTACAATTAGAGACCTTGCTGATGATATTGGAATTTCAAAAGGATCAGTACCGGAAAGCTCCTCGATTGGTACCGAAAGCCTGAATACGCCAGCTCGCACCGCATTGATTCTTCCTGACTTTTTTTTTCGCCAAAAATGAAAACCCATAACGTTCCATAACCACCGTATTCACACTACTTCTGACTATTCCCTAAACTCAAAAGACCACCGGGGACACCGTTTTGAGTCGATTGAAGAGATTCAACGTGAATCCCCGCACCTATGAAGGCCTTCCCTGTCGATGAATTTTTAGCATGCACTGAGGATTGGAAAAACTTGGTACAAGTGCATTGTGTCCGGAGGGGATTACTTGAAGGCGATGAAATAAATTTGAAGAATAAATAAAGATTTTTTGAAAAAAATAATAATTGGTCTTACTTTTTGGTAGTATATGCTCCAGAAATCTTTCTTTCCTATATTCACTACAACTCTTCATCACACTTTCTTAATCCATGTCTCAGAGCCATATAATACAATTGCTCTGATAATGACTCTGTATACGAGAATCTTTAACTTACCATTTAAGTAAGATGACAACAACTTTTGTAGCGCGCAACAGCAGCGATTTCTCTGCTGCTATTCGTGCTCTAATTTCAAGATACATTTCATTTTGATCATTAATTTGTGCACCAAGATATTTAAATTCCTTATTCTTAACTTTCATACAGTAGATCTCTCCACCCATTCAAAATTCTATACCTTTGGTATATCTCCTTTTTTTTAGTATTTATCATATATTTAGGCTTTGCACTATAAAACCTTGCAGATAAACCTATTTCCTTGTTTGAAAATTAAAATAATTTAAAACGTTAAACTATTCCTTTAAAATTGAGCTATTAATCTAAATTCATTTTTATTGTTAATTATTTTTATTTGATTAAAATAATTTTCTTTTCTTATGAACGCTAACATGATAGACCATATATATACAAAAAAAAACCATAAATTAAATAATATTATTGAATTTAAAATATAAAATATATAACTGAATCACTTCAACGTGAAATGACTCCTATTTAAAATGAACTAAATTATAAAAAAAGGAAAAAATTATTCATGCGATTATTATATTTATAATCTGAAACAGCTTGTATGTTAACATTTTATTCACTATACTTTACAATATAAATTTTTAAAGCATTTTCAAAGTAAAAAAATATTATTCCTCAATGAATGGCAAAAATTCTTAAACATTTATCATGTGGATAGAAATTTATTACAAAAGATAAAACTAAAAGAATGCTAAAAGTCAGAAGTTCAGTAATTAGTCCTTTTAAATTCCCTTAAGTGATAAAAAAAAAGTGATTTTTTTACGTACAGAAAATAAAAATATTTTTTCTTTTTATACTTATTATTTTGATAGATGATCATAACACCTTTATTTTTCAAAATTTATTAAACGACCTTCCGTCAAATAAGAATTAAGCGATTTTTCTGTCGATATTGATAAGCGGAATATTAAAATTCAAATCATGAAGACATTTCTCAATTTATGTCTTTCAATAACCGGGATTCATGGTCAAAAATAAATGCCATGAAGATTTAGGACGTTAAACCCAGATAAATAAATTTATCTAAAGCATAGAAGATTGCTGCTTAAAAAAGAAAAATATATTTAGAACAGGTTATTAATTAATTGTACTCAATTGAATTTACATAATTTTTTTTTTCCTATTCAATAATTAATAATTATTTTCATTATTAAACCAAACATTAGATAGATATTTAATAAATGTTGATTTAGAATATTAAAATTATTTCATATGTTTCCAATTAATTATTTTCGATATCATAAATAAATAAATAATAGAGATAATTTATAAAAAAATTATTATGAAATAAAAATTCAAATATGTCATAATAATTTTGTATTATTTTAAAATTGTGAAGTTTGTCCTAAAAAGTAAATATAACTTTTGAAATAAACCAGTAATCAATATGGGAACATTTTAATTAGATTTGTTTCCTTCAAATGCACTCTCCTCTATACAAGCTTCTCTTTAACATTATCTTCCATTGATGAAAAGTTTCCTGGAAATCCTTTTGTTGGATCGTACATACTCTAATTCTTGCAGAGAATTTTCGCCGATATCTTCTAATGTGTCAAGTGATTAACTTTTTCAAAGATTTAAACTTTGAGAACAATAAAACAATCCATTGAGGCCAAATCTGTAGAATAGAGAAGCAAGACAGTCACCTCATCTTTGATTCCAATATTATGTGTAGAGATGTGTTGCTATGGTTAAACATTCAGGTATTATTACTACAAACTTCCAGCCTCTACCTACACTGTTTCTTTTAAATAATATAATAATATATTTCGGGATAATGTCATAATGTGTTTATTATATATACAATTATATTTTTGAAAAAAATAAAAACGATTTTAAATTTTAAGAGTTGTAGGTAATAACAAAAAAAATTCTGCATTAATATTCTCAGAATGTCTCAGTTACTTTGCAGTTAATAAAATATTAAGCTTGTTTGTACTTCTGTAAGCATTTGTGAGATTCTTGAATTTTTTAATTTATAGAAGAATTTTAAATTTTTCTATAACTTAAAAAAAGTCAATAATAACAAAATAAAAAAAATTAAATAACTTAAAAGAATTTAGAATTCTTCTATGTTACGAAGTACAAAAATTTTTACATATCCAAATGAAAATGTCGATTATTGATTTGATCTCTTTTATGAATTTACAATAAGAGATTCCTTGTCAAATAAAAATAGTATTCAGTTTCACATTCGATCGATGCAGAGCAGTTTTTCTTTTGGTCTCAGCGATATATTTTTTCTGGCCACTGTGATGATTTTCTTTGTTTCAATATCATATTCATAAACCGATGTTATTCATAAACTATAACATACTTACGAATGTTTTGACTCAAATTTAAATGTGTTAATAATTCTTACCAGTTTAATTGTATTAATAAATGATTTTGCACATTTTATACAAAAACCATATGTAAATATTGTTGCTCTTAACGCTACTACATTCATTTCGCTCATATCTATTTCTAGATCTTCAATAACTTCATGGCTTTGACAGTTAGATGACAATTTATACCAATCAAAGAGTAGCCATTTTTTGCCTAAAACTTCCAGTCTTTAAATCTATTTGTAGACAAACCTTGTTTTATTTGATTTTAAAATAACGACATCATTCGTAGCATTAGGAAGAGTTAAAACAATTGTTTACATAAGCGTGCTTGAACTATCTGAAATGTATCAGTAAATACACAGAAAAGTTCACACAAAACCGCAAAAAAAAAATCAACCAAACTCTTTGCTCTTCAAGTTATTTCATTTTTAAGTGTAAAGGTCAAACGCGCAAAATATTAGTTCTCATAGAGAGAACTAATATTTTATACGCCATATAAAACATAATGCTAAATTTTCGGGAAAAATGTTAAAGCTCAACTCCCCTACCCATCGTAATTACAATGTAGATGATTTAGTGCTTTAATTTAAAATTTACTCATTTTTGATAGACCTCTTGTGAATAAGAAAAATAAAAATTATTTCCATTTCATTAGCAGTGATTGCCTCTCCTTTTCCTCATGATGATTATATGATGCGTAAATATCATAATCGATAAAACGAAGAACACAATAGAATTTTTATGGATTAGTTCCTTGTGGTTAAATAAACAAGTTTTATCAGATCTGTCCATCAGGCATGCCGCATGTGCCACAAACCACCTTAAGAAATATTGTTTAATGAAAAATTGATAAATTTCCTTAATATAAAGAGATTGAAACTACTTTTTAAATTTATTTTCAAAATTCTATTTGTTCTACTTCAAGAATTGCTGAGTTGAAAGTAAAACAAAAAGATGAAATTTAGTTATGGCTACCTGACATGCACAATTATTTTTTTCTATTTTTTAGACAAGAGAAAGATTATTGAATATATTGTTAGTTAGAGCAATTATTATTTTATTATAATATCAACCTTTTATTGAAGTAATTTTATATTTCGTTAACTCGTATTTTTAAAATAAACAAAACAGTATACAAATTCTAAAAATAAAACCTTTTCAAAGTTATTAGAATAACAATTTCATTCCAAATGTGAAGAAAACAAACAAATTATTAACATAATTATAAAAGATTATAAACACCATTTCTTAATTCACCTGTAGGATGAAGAAGAAACAACCATGGGTGAAACTCACCCTTGAGCAACATAAATCTTTCTATGAGATAAACATAGCAATCTCGAATCCCAACCGATTGAAATCCCCAAATCCTTCCTCCATCTTCCCCTTGTGAATTGTTGATAACGTCCCTACTGAGGTCTCACTGAAATATAATAGCTAAAGTTGCAAGGAGATCCGATCCGTCAAGATGAGTTGCACCCGTGAGATAAAAACTGTTTCCTACTTTTCTGTTAAAAAAATTGCTTCTATCGACTTAGCGAGAATTTTCGTACATGTAGCCTTGTAAATTACTTGCAAAGTTTCCATGAGTCGATAATCCATTGTAAAAATTATTGGAAATCCCACTTAAATAAAATTTAATGTGGTGGAAATCCTGCTATAAACAAGTGAATGTAAGAAATCTGACCGTTAATTGACGGCCTCATTGGCATCTACAATTATACAGAAAGATTGGCATTCACTGACTATGTCCCTGGTAACATGACAAATATTGGTTTCGTTATTTCATGGACGTCTTCCTATATTGCAGCAATAATCACTGCCAGTTTAAAGTGAGATACTACTATCTCTAAATCAATTTAAATTACGATAACTTTAGGAAACTACCAGGTAGACTTCAAATATCGACTCTGTGACAAATGACACAGGATTACGAAATTCAGATGCCACTTTTATCTTGCGTAAAGAATCTACTACATTTTACTTTACTCCCCACAATTGATCTCCGTACTCAGCGTTATGTAATCTTCCCCTTACCAGTTAAAAAAGTTAGAGCATAATTATAATAATAAATAATAAAAAAATAAAATAAATTAAAAATCTTTCAACTACAAAAATATTGGAGATAATTAATTAAAAGACGAAAGAAAATTCGTTACAATGCAATAACAAAAACATGAGTGTAATTCAAAAAGTATACAATGTAAAGAATAAAAAAGGGTGATAAAAATTTGAAAAATATAATATGGCATGGTGAACAAAATAATATGAATTCATTTTCATTCTACGAAGAATGAAATATTTTTATATGTGGAAGAAAGTGCTAGATATTTTGGATTAATATTTCAGAGGTAATGGTTTCTCTGAATGATTAATTGTTCATTTTCTCCTATACAATTCATTAAATCTGATTTACTTTCTGTATGATCCTGAGTAGTATATTTCTAGGTCACTGAATGAAAAGTTGAGAGAGGACTTTAAGATGTATGGTTCTATAAGAGGACAAAGAAGTTTTACATAGCGGAATGATTCCTCTAGCTTCCACGGAATCAGGTGAAATCATCTTCTGAGAAATTAAATCTGAGGTTATGTTGGGAGTATACCTTGACCGCTTGTAAAGCTAGCTTATTCTATAAAAAAAGAGTTCTGTGATTTTTGAGGTTGTAGGGAAGGATTTCTGAAAAATTTCTTTTGCCATATGCCATATGATACTAACTTCTGTTACCAATAATCTAATACATAATTATTCTATTAGTTATTTTTGAGAAATGTAAATTGCTTTGAAGATAAAATTAATTTACCATCTATAACGCTTTCTTTTAATGTAGCTTATTAGCTTAGCTGCTAAAAATAGCCTTTATGTGCTTTATCCAAAGCAATTGATGGAGTCATTTCATGGCTCAAGAGTTTTTGCTGTATTTTTCTCTGGCCATTGCAGATGAGGTTTTTAGTGGTGTGGCAGAAAGACTTGGCTGTTTGCCTAAATTGATATTGGAACATATAGAGTTTCGGAAAATTTCTTAAGGATTTCTTAATACTAAAAATCTTTGTATTAGATATAGAATTATTTTTAAAAAGTTTTCCTTTCATTTGGAAATGCATTTGTCGTATTTCTCAACTTTTAAAGACATCCGTGAAAATATTAAATGTAGAATTATAATATATTTGCTGTTAGAATATGAATTGAGATCTAAACTGAAATTTTCTGGGTATATCTGGAAACTCTTTTGTTTTTCGTAGCCATATGGATTAAATTAATGTCATGTGTTGTAAAACACTTGACAGTAGTGATTTGCATGAAACCGCCCACGTTTAATTGTTAAAGTTATGAAAGATGGTATTCCAGCAAAACAAGGGCGCTGTAGCTGGTATCTTACGACAAATCTGGATAATACAAACTAAATCATCTCTTACATTTGTAGTAAGTAGTCCTGTCATCTGAGAGCAAGCATTGACTGCCCATAATAAGCTGCAACATGTGAAAAGCATACGCTTCCATAACACTGTATCACTTTATTGATTTTCATACTTTTGCCGCGTAAATCTTTTACACACAGCACCTAGCTTCAATCACTCTTTTGTTGACTATTCTTTAAAATGAGAACTAATGAAGTTTTATATTTGGTGTATGATGCCTAACAATTATTTGAGAATCTTCTTCTTCTTATATTGGTTTATCATTTCAGTGAATCTTTTGTACTAGTGTTTAATTTTCCGAATAGAATGCAATTAGAATTTTTCTACTGAATGGTAAGATAATATTTCACTATCCATATTTTGAATTCATTGAGATCTGTGGACATGAAGGGAGTCTTATATTATCCTTCTTGAAATGCTGTGAAATAAAGTTGTCTGCAAATACTTGTAAATATATTTGCTGATCAGGGAATTTTAATATATCATCAGCTATTAAGTTCTAGCTGAACCACTACAAGAACCTCTTTGAAGACACAGCCTGAAAACTGTCACTTACTTGATTTGAATTGCTACCATTCTAGTTTTCAGAGAAAGAAGAACATCAAACATAGTCTTTGTAATATAAACAGTTTTCAGTTTAAAATCAATTTTAAATTGCTAAAAAATCAATTTTAAATTTGAAGTATAAGCTAAGGTAGTCGAAAGTTACTTTAATGTATATTGAAACGCAAATGGAATAGTTGCAGAAATGAAAATTATTTATAAAAAATCAATTCATTTCTATTAGTGCATGGTCAACTGATTTTCATTTGCTAAATCCCTGTTGGTTGGGAGTATCCATCCATACATAGGGATTGTATACTCCATCCATATAAGTTTAAAAGTTTGTCTGTAAGTAAAAGTTACAAATCTGTAGTTTATACTTTGTAGCAACAGTTTTTCAAAAAAATTCTGATGTAGAAAAAGACATTAATCGAAAGGAATTAAAGCTGGAAAATCTTTTACCCTTTTGTGAAATAGTGCAATGAATCTTTATCTTAAATGACTTTTGGGAATGGAGGGAGAGAGATATATTTATTGAAGGGATTTAAAAGTATTGATGGAAGATGACTGGAAGAGTTAAAAAGTTGAATTTGTAAAATTGTATAAACGATACCATCGTAACCAGGGAGCAGCCCTTTTCTTTGGTCAATTTTGAAGTAACTCTTTCAGTTCAGAATACATAAATTGTTTTTTTTTTAAATAATTAATTATTATTTGTTTTTTGTGTCTTTGGCAAAAGGCTTTTATGGATTTATCTTTTTAAGAAATTAAAAGGCTATACCTTTAACGTTACCTTCAAGTGGATAATTAGTTTGTTTAAACAAAATTGCTGATTTTTTGCCTCTTCAAATGCTATTGAAGGAAGTTCTATACAGAGAAGAATTTGTGGAACATGGTTTTTTTGGAGAATCCATGGGATTTTCTTGATTTAAGATTCAGTGGCTTTTAAAGTGTTATTATAATATAAAAATAATTTGATTCCTTGGTTCTTTCTTCAACTTCATTTTTTTGATATTGTATTAGTATGGCTTATTTTTTCCCTTTCTAGCTTTTATTTTTCCTTTTCCTTCCGTGATTAGACATTTTACCATGTACATTATTTTCACATCAGGAGGAGCTAAAGATTTCCCTTTTTTAGAATTTCAGTCGCTACTTGTTTGTTGGTAGAGTGTATAATTGAACATTCCTGAAATCTTGGGAGAGCGAATTATGCAACTAATTTGAAAATATCCTTCCACCTCAGATTTTAAAACATAGATATAAGAGATATTGCTTTCAGAAATGGATAAAAACATACTGTAAATTTATTATCATATCTTTTCAAGCATAGTATCCTATTCACATTTTTCGTCAAAATTTAGGGATCTTAAACACCAGATTGGGCTATTCAACTTTGTTGTTATGATAGAACTTGAGCTTGGGTACTTTTTTTTAGTCCTATATTGTGTTAAAAGTTGATTACTTGTTTTCCTTTTGTTATCTTCATCGTGATAGTCCCATCTAAAACACGACTTTCAGATCAGCTTCTATTAAAAATTTTTACCTTTGTGTGCTGTAATAACCGATGTTATTTCATGTAGAGGCTTCTTCAACGTTGGTTGTACAAGATGAAAAAGCAGAAAATTATAAAAAAAGCTGATTCTTGAAACGAAACGCAACCATGTTATTACTAGTATATAAAAGAAATAAACTTGATCCTTTGATGACGATTTTTAGACAATAATCTATGCTTTGTATTTGAACCAACCACTTAAGTAGAAGAAGATATTAATCAATTTAATTTTATTATTTTTGACTTGTGGTTCTTGAAGTAAGAACTTATTTGACGGAGAGATTGTGCTGTTGACGTTAATGGAGAAGTTGCGATTATAACTTTTCTTAAATATACTTGCAGTATTTAAATATTTCATTAACGATGTTATATTATTCCTTTGAAAATGTTAAAAATCGTTTAGTTTAGACATATTACTTATAACTGATCCGTGATGTTATTAATTCTTATAAAAACATGGCTTGGGCAATTTGAATAAGGTTTATGATTAACACCAACTCTATACATACCAGCTATTGCATCTTATGCAGTTTGAAGAATGTCACTAAAATTCATTATATCACACAGAACTCTTATGTTCACATTAGAAAATGAAACAAGTGAGATGGCTATAACAGTTAGATGCATGATGATTGTGACCCAAACATTTAAAGCAGCTATTAATGATTACAAAATTTGTTTTATATTATTTAATTATTATTTTTTTTATTATTTAATTTGTTATTTCTTTTGTTTTTATACGTGAATCAGCACACTAAGGATCTTCCATAACAATCAAATGTTTGCCGTGGTCAAATTTCTATAAAAGAAATCGTTTTTGAAACATCTCTTTAGTTACTATAATTTCAGGATTTTGTTCTAAAATGATTTTTAAAGTAATTTAAAACTTGTTTGGAAGATTTCCTGTAAGGATACATGAGTTATTTTTTTCTTTGGGAGGGGGATTGTTGTAGTGAGTGTTTTACAGTTATAGAGAGTTGACTGCATTAAATTTTACATTTGCGCATTAATAGCCTATTTTATTCAAGTTTTTAAGAGTTCGAATGGTTATTTTGTGTACTTAAGCATTGATATTAGCTTTGGGGGAGCTTGTTCACATCAGGCTTTTTTCATTTCATATTTTTCATGTAATAATAATTTTGTTCACATAATTTTCAATTTCTACAATAATAAATAATTATAGATAAATATAAATAAGGCCATAAACAGAATATTTGAAAGAAAATGTACATTTAAAAATATTACAAAACGCATAAACTTCAAAAAATGAATATATAAAAAATAATTAACCTTAATTAAACAATTATCTTTTAATTTCATTAACTTTTTAACAATTTACTTTAAATTTAAAATTTTATTCAAGCCAGCAGATGGCGCCCAACGACAGAAAATATTTTTTGTTTAATTAAAAAGAATTAGAACGTATTCGTAATTTTTTTCACTAGTTATAATGCTCATGAATAATAATTTAAGAGGAAAAAATTAGAATGCAAAGTGTTATAATTTTTATTTTACATTAGAGTATTGAATATGCATGTAAACATTCATTTTTATAAAAATAGAAGGCGGATAACATTTTTTTATTTAACATTAAAGCAAAATTGGTATATATTTATGATCTTGTACTCATAGATTTTGTGTTTCCTTGCCATACCACCCATAAAATGCTAATAAGTTGACAACCCTGATCTTTGATCTTTTATTTGTTGCAACATTAAATGTTTATGAATAAAACACAATCTAACATTATATACAGAAATAAAAATACTACTTTTATTTCTATTCATTGTACAAAATGCTTATTTTGTATAATAATGTTTTTAAAGATATTCGTCAAGGACAAATTTTATTGAAGAAATTAATTTTGTTTAAACCTAATTTGTTTCACTATCTGTTTAGTAATATTAATAAAAACTAGTTTTTGAATATTATTCATAAGTATAAGTCAATTGAATTCTATAAATTAAGAAAATAATTTAGATAGATAAATATTAATTTTCATATAAAATATAACACATTTTTCTGTTCTTATTATATTTTTAATATGATAATATCATTGATGCAAATTATATACCAAATACTAATAGGAGTAAGGACTACACTCAAAATTTAATATTTCGCCCAAAGACTATCTAACCAAAACATATTTGAATATGCAAAATAACATTGTAACAAAATTGCTCTGATTTCATATCATACTGATTTGAAGTAAACAAAAACAATATCTCCCAAAATTGTGCTATAGTATCAATCATGTCATGAAATGTTACATTTTGTGACAAGAAAATGAAAGACTCTCCAAATCTTCAATTTAAAGTCAGGAACGTATGTCGGAGACGGTGAGAAATTGTTCATCAAAATGATGAATCGATTGTTTCATTTCAGTGCTATATTTTTTCAAGCATATATCAGATGGAATGAAATATGAAGGTAAACAATATTCAAGAAATTAGTGTTTAATCTTATTTAAACCAATTTATAATTAAGTTAAAACTTTGCTAGTATACTTTTATGATATGCATTTTTATTACCATATTAATTTGTTTAAAAAATTATGTAAATTGATGTCAATTCGAATTTTTTTTAAATTGCTAAATTATCTCACTAAAAATATACGTAATATCCAAAAGAAGATATATGTATAGATATTGTAAAATTAAATGTTTACTTTTAGATGATGTTAAAACCTATAGTTCTAAATAACTCATCTTAGCATAGTATTGACATTTATGAATAACATTTGGTAATAAATAATCTGAATATATATATTCTACGTATAATTGTTAGTAGGTTTTAAACTAATAATGTAGACTTAATATACAAAAAAAAAAATATGTATTTTTTTTTTAAAACAAAAATCTGATGTTTATTTTATGTTGGATTACATATTATGCTTCCATATTACTAATTTTATCATATTTTTGTAATTTTTATCATTTTATTATTTTAGGCAAAACAATTAAACATAAATATATAATCTGTCGAAATATTTTCTAAATATATTATATTGTTGTTTAGATATTATAAACAAAAATTTGATTTATTTCCTAAAACCCATAAATTCGTTCTTGAAATGAAATGTTGACATTGTGCTTGTTGATTTGATCGTCACTATATATATATATATATATATATAATATATATATATATATATATATATATATATATATATATATATATATATATATATATATATATATATATATATATATATATAATATATATATAATATATATATATATATATATATATATATATATATATATATATATATATATATATATATATATAGATAGAGAGAGAGAGAGAGAGAGAGAGAGATTTAGAATTTAGAATCGTAAACAGTTCAGATAGAATATTTTTGAATTATTTAAAATAAACCAAATTTATTTATGAATACATTGGAGTTGAAAGACTGTTGTTATTGACTAATGCCTTGACCTTCATCTATGTTTTGTGCAGTTGTCGATTGAAATTCATGTGCTAAATTTAGTTCTTTACATCGCAGTCTTATCATTTGATGTTTACCTAGACTTAACAAACAGCTTAGAAATAGAAAATATTCACTGTGATTTCTCACCTTGTAAACAAAATGTTTCTAATTTCATAGAATTTCTAGACATTTTATTATATATATATATATTGGGAGATGCGTTTTGCTATTTTGAAAATGTTTGGTGACCTTTGTCTAGATATTGTCTAGAATACTGATTTTTGGAAGTCAACCAGTTGATTTGATCCTAAATCTGTATATAGAAAAGATGAACTTACAGGCTTACAGACTTATCATGCCCGTTCATAAATAATCACTTGAGCTTATCTTTCTTCTGGTGATCCAAAGATGAATCTTAGATCGAAAATCTGATAAACTATTCAACAAGCAGTTACAAGTCTGAACATAATCACATAACAGTGTATTAAAATTGAAAAATCATAAAAGTTGGTAGTAATTAAAGTAGTAGAGTAGAATCTGAATCTGTAGACAAGACTAAGAAGGTTGGATTCTACTGCGATAAGACTTAGAAAGTTGGGTTCTACTGCAGACAAGACTGAGAAAGTTGGATTCTATAAATATGATTGATAAAGTTGACTTCTACTTTAAAAAAGACTGAAAAAGGTGGATTCTACTACTGAGAAGAATGATAAAGTTGGATTCTGCTACAGATAAAACTGAGAAAGTGGGATTCGACTGTAAACAGGACTGAAAAAGTTGGATTCTACTGCAGACAAGACTGAGAAATTTAGATTTTGGCAGACAAGAATGAGAAAGTTGGATTCTAAGGCAAATAAGATTAATGAAGTTGGATTCTATTTTAAACAAGACTGAGAAAATTGGATTCTATAAAACATTGATTGATAAAGATTCTACGGCAAATAAGATTGAGATCAGAAACAGTTTATATAAAAATCAATACTGACGCTGTATTTTCCGATCCTCTTATGAATAAACTTTTGTTTCTAAACATTCTTTAATCGGCAGGAATAAAAGAAAGAGCAGAAGATTTATTTTAAAGCCAACAATAAAACTAAAAAGCAGAACTAGTCTGAAGATTTTTTTATCTTTCTACACTTTTTGAATGAAAACATTTTTTTTTTTTATTATATCTACAACGCTCATCTATAACATATTTGGAATCCTTATTTAGTTAAATGTATTATATCGTCTAAAGGTTCTATTAATGGAATGTAATATTGTGAGAATCGTTGTATTCATAGAAAATGTACTATACTCTATGCGAACTCTATGTTGGAAACATCATTTCATTCTACAATATTCGCCAGGAGGTCTTTCAAACTAATACACAAACGTTCCGGTTGTGATTCTGTATGAGAATTGAGTTGTGATCAATTAATTTGCTCCTCAAGCTGAAGTGGTATATAAATGTTACCCCGGCCTCTTTTAACATTGAATGATAAAGCACGTCTAACATGATTTATCTCTCTCTCTCTCTCTATGGGTGTACCTGTTTACCATGTTGCAAGAAATATTGCACTTCATTCATTGTAGGATAACATGAAAATTAGAATAGTACTTTAAATGTGCACCAGTGTAAATAATCAAGGTAAGTTTAAGTTTAGTGAAATGGTATTGAAACTTTTTTAGTTATACCAGATTAATCTTTTTTTTTTTCAATTCCTACTAATAGTTCACATTCTCCATATATATATTTATATATCTTGTTCAAATTTTCAATCGTTAATAAAATACTTTTTATTCAACCACTCAAGTCCAAATACACTTTTTTAAACTTTTAGTGGATGACACTTGATGTTAATACAGTTTTTCAAATATTAATTCAGTAATTAAATTTAATTAATTAATTTTAGTTTTATATGGGAGAAAAAAATCTCTTATATAAGATATTTAGCGGGATATAAATTTAGGAATAAATACCGTCAGTGGCGAACAGTGTAGATCACTGTAAAAAAATTTCTTTTCAGATTTTTTTTTTCATTCTGGGTTCTAATCTAAGTGAAGGAGGGAACAAAAAGGAAAATGAAACATGTGAATAAATTAGTGAGAGAGAGGTAAAGTTTGTATGTGAGAGAGAGAAAGTGTGTGGGGAGAGAGATAATTTTCTTTAACTTAAAAAATGAATGAAAATTATTTATAAGGATATTTTTGCAATATAGTGAAAAAAAAAAAGTAGGAATTGACTTAATTTTTTTATTCTTCTTCTTTAATATTATTCTACAGTAAAAACAAGTAATATAAAAAAAATTAAGTCAATTCTTACTATTTTTCACTATATTGCAAAAAAATCCTTAATAAATAATTTTCATTCCTTTTAAGTTTATCTGGCGCCATCTATTAGTAGATACAAGCAACTTAAATCTAAAAAAACCTATAATTAATTAATTTAATTTAATTAATGAATTAATATTTGAAAAAACTGTATTAACATCCAATGTCATCCACTACAAGTTCAAAAAAAAAATGTATTTGAACTTGAGTGGATGAATAAAAAGTATTTTATTTACGACTGAAAATTGGAACAAGATATATATAGGAGAGTGTGAGCTAATAGAAGGAATTGAATAAAATATAATTAAGGACAATAATTGTTCTGTAAAAGTTAAAAAAATCAAACGTTACATAAAATAACTTATCACATCGAAAATATTTAACTTTTTACTAAAAAAATGAAAGCCGATTCATTTTGAAAATGAAAAGATGCTTACAATTTGCTTTTTTTTATTTGTTATCTTAGAGAAGAAAAAGAAAATAAAATACATCGTCGTTTTGGACTCAATGCTGCATGACTAGCTCAAATCTGTTCAGATAAAATTAAAAAAAAATTCCTTTTGTATTTTCATAATTGTAGAAAAATATTTATTGTTTTTCCGCATAAGAATGAATAAAAATTTAATTGAATAACATAAATGAATTAGTTCATTATGGAATTTTTTGATAAGTTGAATATCTTCGCAAAAAATAATACAATGACACATAACTTCATTTTTGCATTTTTTCTCTTTAATCAATCTGAAATCCATGTAAAAGTAAAAAAAAGTATTAACAAAAGACATATTTTTAATTATTTCATTTAATTACAGATATTAATTCTGCAAAATATTTTTCTGATTTTATACTTTTTAGAGAAGGAAAAAACAAGTATCATAATATATATTTTTTTTAATTTTCATTATCTAATTATTTTTTATTTAATTAATTATTTGATGAATTCCTGGGAAAGTGTTAGTTGCTAATCAAATGATATTTCTCCCTTTACTTCATTAATTTCTTTTTGATAAAGGAGAAAAAAAAAATCATGTAGGATAAAAAAAAAGAAACCTTCATTATTTGTTAACGTTCATTTATTATTAACCTTCATTATTTACTGCTTTTGAGTTATCAAGTTAATTTTTAAATATTGTGTCAGAAAATTAAGCAATTATACATAGGTGATATAACATCCGAAAAGAAGTAAAAAATATTTTTCTATAAAATAAAGGAAGAAAATTAATTCAATTAAAATAATTGTAAAAACCACCAATAATCTTATATTAAATTAAGCAATAACATTAGCAGTTACTTCATTTTTCTGAAATGACTAATGATTATTTGAAATACACCTGTGTTACTAAAAGGTTTTAAAAAGTATGAACAAAACAGTAAAAAATTACAGATAAATAGAATAACGTTTTGATGTGAAAGCATATGTAATATCGGTATGGGTATCGTGTTTTCCACGTATATTTTAACATTTTAATAACTTCAAAACAATACATAATTTGGAAAATCTAATTATATTATCTTGTAGAAGAAGGTTGAAATATTCTGTAGGAGATTGGAAAAAGAAAATTGGCATTTAATCCTTCGTCGTGCATTCAGTTCCCCGGGCTGTTCTATCTCCTGATCCAAGTGTGTTGTGGTAGTGATCAAGGGCTCATTTGAAAATTTGAAAGATCTAAATAAAAGTCACAATGAAATAAACTATAAAGCCATAAAGTAACGCTGACCAGATTACTGTATCCCCTTCACTTTTTATTAATATTTTTTAAATAAATTAGAAAATAATATATCAGTAAAAAATAAAACTTAGAATTTGTTTAATCTTCTAGATAATAATAATTTTTTTCATATTAGTTTTTTTGTCATAGAATTTGTAATACTTGTTGCAATAGAAGAAATTAATCAGCTGTGTAACTCTATAATTTGTTGTTTAGAAGCACAATAAGCAGTTGTGTGTATAAATATTTGAAATATTTTTTTGTAATTATTTAAAAAAATTATTACAACATTTCGCTTGTTTATATTTCTTAAATAAAGAACTATATGTTAGATGTAGGGATATTCATTTAATATATATTTAAATGTGTTATTATATTGTTAAAAGTAAAGGAATGTCGTAATTGTTTAAAGATACGCATTTTTTAATTATTCTTATTTCACATTAAATTATTTTCATTACATATATAAAAATTAATTTAGGTGTAATAGAGTAATTAATTTTAACTATTTATTTAACCATTCAACCTGAATGAATCTAGTAACCACATTGTTTCGGTCTTAAAGTGATAAGTTGGATCCAACTGATAAATAGAACTTTAAAGAGAATTCTCCTGTTTCTCTTCTTATCGGAAATCGGCTGACTATCAAGACACAACGTGCTTGGTCTGTGAGAAAAATATTTGTCGGGCAAGAGATTTTCATGCTTCAAATTCATTACAATTCTTAAACACCTTCGTCACTTGCAGTTTTAATTATTAATTTTCGTTCAATAGACTTTTAAGAATTAAATAAATAGAGACCACGTGACTTATAGCAGAAAATACAAACACAAAAATACCACTGATACTTTTTAACGATTTGAGTAGCGTAAACAGAAACATTAGAGCTGCTAAACAGCATAAGCTAAAATGCCTTTAATCCACGCCTCATTACCGTATCCAGTGATCATTTATTAATTAAAAAGATGAAAATGGTTAAAAATTATATAAAAATTAATAATAAATGAAATTAAAACCCAAATATTAACGTTTAAATAAAACGACAATGCTAAATGTTAATTGATCAACAATTAATTATTTACTTTAATAAATAATTACAAATGGACCGCAGCTTTCTAATCAGATTATTTTTCACATGCTATAAAACAAAGAGTAAAGGGTGATCCTAAGATCCAGCGCAACCATAAAACAATTAAGGATTCAAAAGATAGTAAAGATATTCTCATAACAAAAGGATGGAAATGAAGTAGGATTTTTTTCAAGTAATAAAAAACATTTGACGCTAGAATAGATCTTTTGATAGTTCATTTTAACAGATAGCATTGTCAAGTTTACAAAATAGAATCCAAAAGTTTATAAATAGAAACTGGCAGTTTATAAATAGAAGTTTTAGCCGGCAACTTTATTCTTAAGGCAGTTGTTGGGAAGTTCTTGATTCTTCTCTTCCTATAAAGGATTTCTACAGGGAGTATACACCTTTGAATTGATCACCCTCACATACTGCGACTAATGAAATGGACTTTGATGCTCAACATTCGCGACGAGCCGTCTGCTGTGCAGATAGTTTGTTCATATATGACCATTTATATCTCTGACTTACACCACGTGGCTTTTTGTTTTGGGGATTACATGAATTTAAAAATATATATTTTAAAAATCAGAACGGTTGCAAACACTTAGAGATATATCGGAAATATTTTCATAGCAATACGTCAAATGTTGCATAATGCTGTTAATAGTGTGGTGTTACGACTTGACAACTAGGTTTGCAGAACATTTGTTTATGTGGATGACGTAATTTCTTCTGTAACACATAGCTGTTAAAAAAAGTAGAGTCATCCGGTGGTATATAATGTAAGTTTCATGCAATAAATTGTTTTAATGTTAAAGTATTTTGGTTTCATTCTTTCGTTCTAAACGACATCTTTCTATGTTTTCATTGTTTTCGAATCATTGATTTTAAAATTTTTTTCCAGACTTTTTGATTATGGGTACATGATGATTACATTTTTTAAATAAAATTAATGTAAGAATGAATTAAAAAAAAAAAAAGTTTTAACCATATACCTTTCACTGCAAATGAATTTTATTAATTTATAAAACAAATTATTTGTATGATTATTAATTTCGACTATGAAACTTTAAATAGCAATCCAAAAAAAAAATGAAATGCTTGATCTTTGGCAATAAATCAACAATCACATATTTTATTAAAAAATATGCTAAAAGGCATAGAAATTATTGATGCTTGAAATGAAATATCGATATGCTGTTACATATAAGTGCCATATTTGTTTTTTTTAATAAAATAAAGTTTCCTATTATATTTGTTCTTTTTATTGTATATTTGATATGTTTTCTTTATCCATGTCACTTTCTTTAACTCCCACTATCATTCTGGAAAGCACTGGCTATTATAGTTATGAATAGTTACATCAATGTGAATAGTGTTGATATTTCTGGCAGACTATTGATAATATTGACAGTTAAGAAAACATAAAAGAAAATATAAGCTTCAGATTCGATTCTTTTGTATAAATGACAGAAATATTTATATCTACGATCAGTGAACAGATAATAGATTTTCATTGCCGTTGTATTGCGAAAAGGCTATTGAATAATGGATTTCATTAAAATGAATCTGAGGGTTTGTAGATTCATTAGAAGATAAAGACTTACTTGACAGGTTGATTTAAGATATTCTGACCCTTACATGCATCATTCCTATCTTTATTTTAATTCCTTACTATAATTAATTTCTAAGTAGTCTTTAATCCAAATCAACCGTAAGTTAATATTTGATATTATTTATTTAAGCATAATTAAAAGAAACGAATACATTTATTTAATAATGAAACCTCATTTATAAGAAATATTTCATTGATATTTTCGTGAATAAAATTTGAAATTTTAGTTTTTCATATTTAGCTTGAAAACGTAATGAAATAGAATAATAGAATATTAAACCTGTCGTAAACATAATAGAATAATAAAATTTTAAAACCTGATATATATACATATTTTTTATATATTGTTTAAAACCAGAAACATTTGATATTTACGTGATGACAGTGTCCATTTGATCCAACAACATATCATCATGTAAGAAATGCTGACATTTCTTTAAAAAGAGGTTGATTTCGTGTAACTCCAACCAGCACATTGAAAAAAACATTCCTGAGAGTGACGTATGCATTTTAAAAATCTAAACTATCTAAGCCAAGCATTTTAAGCTTCAGGTTCCTTGAGCCACATTTGAAGGAAATGAATTACTTGGTCGGAAATAATGATGCACAGGAGATCGAAATTTAAAATTACATGTTTTGCCGATTTTCTTGAAAAATCTGGCAAAATCTCTCTCTGGTGTACGTGATGTGTTTGGAGCATATTTAAGCAGCTCATGCTTAATTTACTTTTTTTTTACTATTTCACACGCCTATAATTTCACAGGACTTTTGCAGAATTTGATGGAGTTAAAAAGTAAATAATGAGAAGAATGAAAATATGGCAATTTCAAGTGCAGTCTACTGAAAACCAAAATACCATGACGCTCAACAGCATGCCCAACTTATGGTTCTGATCAACATTTGTCGGTTAGAAAGGAGCGAATTAACAATTTAATAGCTTCTTATCTCTCTCCTTTAATTAACAATATAATAGCTTCTTATCTTTAATATCTTCTTATCTTCTTTATCTCTATCATGATCTTCCTGTGACTTCAAGAACCCGGAGTTTCAAGGATTACTTTTTTTCAGAAGGCTACTCGAGTATCGCCTTTGAGTACAGTAGTTTGTTAAGCATTCTGCAGAGACTCTCGTATCTCAAGGATTAGTGTGGGGCAGTACACATGGGCTCTTCACTCATGAGTCCCAGTTCAGCTTAACTGTTTATTATCGATGAGCGTTCATCTAAAGAGAACCAGGTACTTGTCCTTCATCCTATATTTGTCATAGATTTGTGATTGCCGTGAATTATAAGATAGAGTAAATTAATGAATTAAAGAAAAGTTGGAAGTAAGAAGAAGTAACTAAAGAAAGTTGGAGTCATATGTTTCATCCTTGACTTTGTCGTAGGATTTGTGACTGAATTATAAGAATTAGGTCTTTGAATCATATGTTCTACTTTAGGTTTAAGTTGGCACAACTTTAATTATAATAGACAGCACTTATGATTAGTGGGGATCAATGTACAAATGCACTTGGGGTTTACCTAGCCGTTGAATTTCGTAAGAACATTAGTAGATGAGTGAGCTATCCAGATCTTCCACCCTATAACCAATATTCATAAGATGAGCAATTGCAACTCATGTTTTCTCCTCCCCCAACAATCCTAAAAAACAATGTTGTTGAAGGAGTAGACCAAGAAGGAAGTAGTACGACTGATAAAAGGACCAAAACAGTTTGATTTTGTAGTAGGAATTCATGTTTTGAGAAATTGTATAAACTGAAGAAGCTATCATATCCCTTATTAAGCCCTTTTTTAAATTCATTGTATGCTCTGCTTTAACTTTGGTGTTCAGAGCTCCATGAATGGTCGCGCTTTAATTTTTACGTGTGCAATTAAAATATTGTTTTAGTATTTTTGTACTATATTTTCAGCTAATAGTCGAATTTCATTCAGTTCTGATCATGAATTCTGAGATAATCGATACAAAAGAAAATGTTTCTTTAATTTGAACACCAATGTACATACAAAAAAATTCCGTGTGTCCATTCCGTGTCATAAAAATTATAATCTTTAATTAATTTTTGTACATATAAATTTTTTAATTAATGAATAGTTTAAGAAGTGTTAATCACTTAAATAATAAATATTTTAAAATTTAAAAAAGTAACTATGACAATCTAATTTCATTATAGTAGTATTTGCTAATGAAACGATTAGGAATCTCAGTTTTGGTAAAAGATTATGAATAATAATTGGAAATGTTTTCTCAACTTTTAAAATCTCAGATTTATAATGCATCCGTAGAAATGGAATTATTTATTATTCATTTGAGATACGTTGCAATTTGCAGAAAATCATTGACGGATAATATATTTAGATAGAAATAACAAATGTTGATAACAAATGCTGTTATAGGTGGTAAAAAGGATTATTTCAGGTAAATTGAAATTCATTTTTACTCACGTAATTATAGATGTTACAGTAAATGTTTTGTTGTATTTTAGCTCAAAAAATTGATATTTTAAGCAGAATAAGTAGCTTTTTCATAAAATAAGATAAATTTTAATCTGCCAAAGTTTACAGAAAGCTTTATTTTTCGTTATGGCTAAATACATTTAAGTTAAGGGAAATGATATATGAGAAGATTAGGGTTTACACTTTATTTGAATGAAGATTATCGTGAAATAAAAAATTCGTTACTTATATAACGCTTTTGAGAAATGAGATCCTTTTATGACACTTTTGAAATGTGTAACATTTTCTAGAAGTAATTGAATGCGATTATGTTTAACTGAAATTGAAGCGGGAAATAAATACGGGTTTATGAGTTCTAAGCATTCTATCTTAAGTTTCCGTCGAATTTACATTTAAATATTTTCTCTATTTCGATTTAATAATCGGCAGATTTAAGAATAAGTATTTATCTCAGGGCCCTTTAGTTGGATATTCTAATTATGCCAAGAAAATTTGATTCCAGTAATGAAACTCGTAAATGATATTTTATGTAAAAAAGAAAAAAGAAATAAAGCTCATATTGCTTTTTGTTACAACACAAATTGTTTTTTTTAAAAATCTTATTGTTTATTATTGTGTAGATTGTATATGTTTGCATGTAGAAGGACGTGTTCTATGTTTTGGGTGATCACACATTTTGTGTTTTTCACTCTGTAAAAATTCAACACTCTGTAAAAATTCAGAAGTAAACAGTTGGAATTAGCAAACCTTAAATGTTTGGAGGATGGAAAGAGGTGGAATCAAGGAAGAAAGGAGCAAATCAGTTATAAATGCAGATTGATAGTAAATTTAAATATAACATTCAGCTCCGTGTGTAACTTATGGGAAACAATTTTAGGGATAATAGATTCATTGAGGTAAAACCAGGTTAACCTAGAGTCACAATGATCAATGTAGATCTATTAGATCTATCTGACCATTACAACGAAAGCGTAACAGAAAACTTATACTGTCGTTCTTGAACCTGAGTATCGATGGTTACTCTTTCCACAATAGATCCTATAGTCCTATTAGAGTCCTATCTTAAGAAGACCTACTTTTTTGGTCGCCATTTCTTTCTATGCTCAGCATATCATGGTACAGACAATATTGATATTGTACCAGAGATCAGTCAGGGACCTTTTGTATTAAAGTATGGATTCCGGTTCAGCCTGACTACTCATCGTCAATGTATGTTCATCTGAAGAGTATCAGGAACCCTCTACCCATCTTCCAACTTGCGTGACAAAGATGACTGCTGGGCGGGAAGTTTGAATGAACTGGACAGGCATTATATTGGATAGGTGTACGACTTCCAAGTCTTTGTCAAAGACTCTGCGATTGCTGTGAAACATAGCCATGATATCTTGGAACTCCATGTTGGCCTTTTCAGGAGTGCACTTTGTTTCCAGTATGAATTCATGCTGTCAAAACTGCTTAATTGTAAGACGGGACCATGTACCCCTATTCTCCAGTCTTTAATATGATTTAGTTATTTACTTAGTTTTGTTTTAGACTCTTTTCTTGGTGATGAATCTTACACATAATCATGCATATGTAAATCTTATTATGGGCATTTTCGTTTTTCTGCATTATATCAACCTATGTTATGTTACGTTATTATATCAATCTAATTTCATTACAATTTGCCCTAAAGTATATAAAAATTTATCCTGGTGATATTTGACCAAAAGTGAAAATTATTATTATTATTTATACAAATATTATTATTAATTAGGAAATTAGCAGTGAGTATTTTGAACTCAGGTTATGTACATTATTTTTCATTATTTGTGCGAAATTTTATGTCAAATTTAGTAACAACCGGTTAAAAAGTGTATTTCATTTTTTGAGACACTGCATAAATTTTTAATATAAATATAGTGAAATAAATTATTAGTGAGGTGTGACTTTTTAAGATCTTGTTTATTGAAATTATAAATAAACCACTGAATATATATGTTTTCTTATTCGTTTGTCTTTTGAAAACCAGAATTGTTGAAATAGTGATTGAAATTCTAGGAATACAAAGCATTTCAGGCGTTTTAGATTTACAAGAGGTAATTTGAATAGTTTTAGAAGTTTGATGCAAACATCCATTTTTAAAATTAATCCAAACAAAATATTTTTATGTTAAAAGTAGTATGTATTGAAATAAAATAATATGAATTGAAAAAATGATATATGTATAAATTTATAATTCTTTTATAGAAATATGAATTTGATTAATAATAAACATTTTTCTTAGAATCGTTATTTTCTGTATGAATTGTAATTCATTAATTAAATTACAAATTAAACAAATAGTATTATTAAATTATAACTTAATATTTAACGCGTAAATAATTAAGTAAAACCAAATATATTTAAATGAATGGCATACGTTATGAAAATTGCTTAATACAATTTACTAATTACATTATTAATTACTAATACATTATTAATTTAATTACATTATTAATTACATATGATTTAATTCTTGAAACAAAGATAAAATATATTAAATTGTTTCTTTCAATTTATCATTAAATTTAATAAAATCCTCCATAATTCAATGCATACATATGTGATAAGTAGTACTGTAGTGCTGGGGGAATCACAAATTTAAATAATGATGAAAATAAATTCGTGACAAAATAAAACTAAGAAATTAGTTATTATAAATAATAACCAGAACTACTAATTACCATACATAAATGATAGTTCATTAGCTTTAGAAATTATGACTCATTCATTCATGAAACTCATTACCATAATAGTTCCATAAATAACATGATTGGTTAAACATTTATAATTTCACAGCAGAGTTATCTGTAATAGTTTAAGTTTCATTATTTTCTCGATCTATAAATAATCGATTAGTTAACTAATATAAAATTTAATTTATAGGTTTGCACAAATATTAACGTAATTGTTTTTTAACTACTTTGGCCCGAATTAGCGATAAACTCCAACTAACGAATTGAATAATTAATGGTTTACTTTTAGCAGTGGTACTCTGACTTTGAAGCTGGATGGCGATAGAAGTAGACTATATTTAACACTCAGTTAAATTCAAGATTCAACAATAAAGATTTTATATTTGCAGTTGATCTCATCGTTTATTTAACGGTACTTCACAGCATCGGTGCAAGATGAAAATATTTTTATCACTTGTTGATTCCGGGTATAATGTTACCCAGTTGATTTTAACATGTGTTAAAAATATAGGTAAGTTGATTTCGTCTCACCCAGAGATTAGGCTAAGTTTAGCTTCTAGTTAAATTCAATTCTCACACTCGTAGGTTATGTTTATTTTTTAACCCCACAAAAGTGGAGAAATAAATCTACATATTACTATTTATTTAATTTGTGCATTTTTTATATTTTATTATTTTTAATTGCTTTTGCATGATAAAATTACAAATGC